>AWOL01S0055293.1:106400-182951 GCA_000715115.1 Nicotiana otophora | reverse complement strand
CTAGGTTTTTAAATGGTTTAAATAAGGAAATAGCTAATGTAGTAGAATTACAACAATATGTAATAATAGATGAGTTGGTTGATTTGTCTGCAAAGGTAGAAAATCAAAATAAAAGAAAGAAAACTAGCTCGTAGAAAGGTCGGTCAAACACCATCTCCAAGATGCCATGGTCGAATCAAGAGATGAAACCTCAAGAAGACAAGGATGAAGGTAAATTTGAGAACAAAGAGGGAGGTAAATTTNAGACAAGGATAAAGGTAAATTTGAGAACAAAGAGGGAGGTAAAACCTTTAACCCTAAACCTTTTACACCTTCTAGTTCTATTCAGTGTCATAAATGTAAAGGAAGGGGACATATGATGCATGAATGTCCAAGTAGAAGAAACATCATTCTTAGAGAAGATGGAGGATATGAGAGTGAAAAAAGTGAGGGAGAAGAAGAGGGAGATGTGAGTAATGATGATGATATAGAACTACCTAATGATGGCATGATTGGGGTAGTTAGGAGGATTATGACTATCAATTTGGGAAGCAATAGTGAAGAACAAAGGGAGAATATATTCCATACTAGGTGTGGGATAAAGGGGAAAACTTGTTCTATGATCATTGATAGTGGTAGTTGTGCTAATGTGGTGAGTTCATACTTTGTGGAAAAATTGGGACTTGCATGCATGAAACACCCTACTCCCTATAGACTCCAATGGTTAAATGATAGTGGTGAACTAAAGGTAAACAAACAATGCATGATTTCATTCAATGTTGGTAGATATGAGGATGATATTCTTTGTGACATAGTCCCTATGCAAGCTTGTCATATCTTACTGGGTCGTCCTTGGCAGTATGATAGGAATATTTTTCATGATGGAAGGAAGAATAGATATTCTCTTGAGCTAAATGGCAGGAAATTTACTCTTGCACTTTTATCTCCTTCTCAAGTGTTTGAAGATCAAAAGAGATTAAGGAAAACAATGGGAAAACCAAGGGGAGAGATACAAAGTGAGCTTGAGAAAAAAGAAAATAAAGGAGGCCAAGAGTTAGAAAAAAAAAAGAGATGGCCGAGAGAAAGAGAGGGAGGGCAGCAATTTGAGAGAAGAGATAAAAAGGGGTTTAAATGAAAAAATAGAAAGTCTTCGTGAGAGGAAAAAAGCTAAGAAAATAAAAAAAGAGAGTTTTTATATAAAAGCCAAAGAGTGTTGAATGTAATAAAAGAGGAGTTGCCCATCATACTACTTACTTACAAAGAAGCTTTGATTAATTCTGAGTTACTAACTTTTTCTTTGCCAAGTAGTAGTTCTTCTCTTTTGCATGATTTTGAAGATGTCTTTCCTGAAGATATTCCTAATGGATTGCCACCTTTACGTAACATTGAGCATCAAATTGATTTTATGCCTGGATCACAAATTTCAAATAGTCCTTCTTATAGGAGTAATCCAGAAGAGACAAAAGAGCTTCAAAGGCAAGTTGAGGAGCTGCTTGAGAAAGGCCTTGTAAGAGAGAGCATGAGCCCTTGCTCTGTTCCCGTCCTATTGGTACCCCAAAAGGATGGAACTTGGAGGATGTGCATGGATTGTAGAGCAATCAACAAGATAACAGTAAAGTATCGCCATACTATTTCTCGTCTTGATGACATGTTGGATCAATTATATGGATCCAAAATTTTTCTAAAATTGATCTAAAAAGTGATTACCATCAGATTCGAATGAATCCTGGAGATGAATGAAAAACTGCTTTTAAAACCAAATATGGGCTTTATGAGTGGTTAGTTATGCCTTTTGAATTGACTAATGCACCTAGCACTTTCATGAGATTAATGAATAATATCTTTAAGGATTTTCATGAAAAAATTATTGTGGTGTACTTCGATGATATCTTGATCTTTTCTAATACTTTAGAAGAACATGTAGAACACCAAAAAAAAGTTTTTGAAGTTCTTAGAATCAACTCTTATTTGTTAATCTTAAAAAGTGTACTTTTTGTGTGGATCGTGTTATTTTTTTTGGGTTTTGTGGTTAGTTCTAAAGGAATTAAGGTTGATGAAGAGAAAATTAAAGTAATAAAAGAATGGCCTAAACCTAAGAGTATAACTGAAGTTGGGAGTTTTCATGAACTTGCTAGTTTTTATAGGAGGTTTGTGAGAGACTTTAGCACCATTGCTTTTCCTTTAACTGAAGTTATTAAAAAATGATGAGATTTTTACATGGGTAAAAGAACAAGATGATGCTTTTAACTTGTTGAAATAAAAGTTATGTTCTGCTCCATTGTTACAATTGCCTAATTTTTCTAAATCTTTTGAAATTGAATGTGATGTTTCTGGCAAAGGAATATGAGCTGTTTTGATGCAAGATTCTAAACCTATTGCCTACTTTAGTGAGAAGTTGAGTGGAGCCACATTGAACTATTCCGCTTATGACAAAGAGTTATATGATTTGGTAAGGGCTTTAGCCACATGGCAATATTATTTGTGGCCAAGAGAGTTTGTCATTAAAACTGACCATGAATCCTTGAAATACTTGAAGAGTCAAAGTAAACTTAGTAGAAGGCATGCTAAGTGGGTTGAATTCATTGAAACTTTTTCTTATGCAATTTCTTACAAACAAGGAAAAGAGAATGTTGTTGCGGATGTACTTTCAAGAAGGAATGTCATAGTTTCTATCCCGACTTCTAAATTGATGGGTTTTGATCAAATCAAGAGACTTTATGCTAATGATGTTGAGTTTGGCAAGATTTTTGCGGATTGTAAGTTGGGTCCTTTTGAGAGGTTTAACCTCCAAGATAAGTTTCTCTTTAAGAAAAATAAGTTGTGTATCCCTAATTGCTCTTTCCGTGAAGTATTTATAAGGGAAGCACATTGTGGAGGGCTTATGGGTCACTTTGGTGTCCCAAAAATACTAGACATACTTGCTGAAAATTTCTTTTGGCTTGGAATTAGAAAAGATGTTGAAAGAATATTGTGTGCATAGTGTTTGGAATGTAAACAAGCTAAATCTAAAGTGTTACCACATGGTCTTTACACGCCATTATCCGTTCCTACTTTACCTTGGATTGATATTTCTATGGATTTTGTGTTAGGTTTGCCTAGAATAAGGTATGGTAAGGATAGTATATATGTTGTGGTAGATATGTTCTCCAAAATGGCTCGTTTTATTCCTTGTTTAAAGATTAAAGATGCTTCACATGTTGCTGGTCTTTTTGTAAAAGAAGTTGTCAAATTGCATGGTATACCTAGAACTATTGTTAGTGATAGGGATGCTAAGTTTTTGAGCCACTTTGGCGTGTATTTTAGGGGAAGTTAGGCACTAGATTGTTGTTTTCTACTTCTTGTTATCCACAAACTGATGGACAAAATGAAGTAGTTAATAGAACCTTAGGAAACATGTTGAGGGCTATTTTGAAAGGTAAATTAACTTCTTGGGAAGCTCACTTACCTATGATTGAATTTTCTTACAATAGGACAATCTATTCTTCTACAAGTATGTCTCCTTTTGAGGTTGTTTATAGGTTTAATCCCTCCATTTCCTTGATTTATTACCATTACCTACTAATGATATTGTTAATCTTGATGGTAGGACAAAGGCTGAGATGATGAAAACAATTCATGAACAAACAAGGCTTGCAATTGAGAAGAAAAATTAGCAAACTGCCTTGAAAAAGAATAAGGGTCGAAAATAAGTTATTTTTAAACCTGGAGATTTAGTTTGGGTTCACTTTAGAAAGGAGATATTTCTCTCCAAAAGGAAGTCAAAGTTGCATCCTAGAGGAGATGGCCCATTTCAAGTCCTTGAAAAGATTGAAGACAATGCTTACAAGCTGGACCTTCCTGGTGAGTTCCAAGTAAGTGCTACATTCAATGTTGCTGACTTGTCTTTGTTTGATGTAGGATCGAATTCGGGGACGAATTCTTTTCCAGAAGAAGGGAATAATAGCATCAAAGACAAGTATAGAGTTTTGGAAGCTCCAAGACCATTTACAAGATCTCAAGCTAAAGAGATGCAGACTAAGGTTGCTGGACTTCAATGGCAAATAAAAAAGTTTTTAATTGTAGAGGAAGAGCTCAAGCCCAAAGTAGATGAATTATCCAAGTTTTATAATTATTTAGTGATCCAAATTGAAGTCCAAGAGGAGGAATATTGGGCCACCAAATCAGCCATCGAAGTTTACCAAAGGGGCTCAAAATGAGCTTAAAAGAGGTCCAAAAGGGGGTGTTTCAAAAGGAGCCCAATTGGAGTCCAAACCAATGGTCCAAACTAGTAGTTTTAAGGTCCAAATCTGCCCCAAAGGGATTTTGGCCGCCCCCACCTAATTTTAATGACTTTTCTTACTCCTTAGCAACCACCCTACCTAACTGTAATGACTTTTTATGCCTTAGCAGCCACCCTACCTAATTTTAAGGACTTTTTGTGCCATAGTACTTCTATAAATAAGGAATTCTTCTCATTCATTGAAACACTTCATTATTGATTAAATTTATCATACTTTGAGAGTTANAGACACTTCATTATTGATTAAGTATATCATACTTTGAGAGTTCTTTTGAATCTTTGTTACTTGTGCTTTGAGATTTATCTTTCAACCTTTACTAGTTCATAGTTCAAGGTAATACGATTACTTCTCTATTGTGATATCTTTGATTCCTTTGTGGTATTCTTAGAAGGCGATTAATACTAATTATTAATTATTGTCTCAAGTTACTCGTAAAGCGGTCAAGATCTAAATCTATTGATTTGATTTGCTTTTAAGTAAAGGTGTTTGATTTCTTCAATAAATCAAGACATTGTTGCTTTGATCTTGTCAAGGCTATAGAACTTGCGTTCTTGTAAGTTTTTGGAATTCTTTCCTTGAATGTTTTCCTTAGTTCTAATTGTTCAATTCCTTATTATTATTGCTTTAACATTTACTTTTTAAATTCTTACTCTAGTTTGGATTTTCGTCCTGGTCGTTATCACTTTAACCCCCTCAATTTGTTTATTAGAATGAAAGAAAGTTGTGAGAAAGATGATATAGCGAGAAGATTCAGTGCTTTTGCGAGGAGATTGAGCGCTTTGTTTTTCTAAGCTAAAAAGAAAAGACTGAAAAAAAGAGGGAAAGATAAAAATAAATGAAGGAAATGTTCTATTGTTAGCGCCTTTTTTTTAAGGCTAGCGGAGATTCTAAACGCTGCAAATTGAATTTCAGTGCAGAGGTTAATAAGTCCCCCTTAATTAGATACAATTTGGAGAGGTTAATAATAACCCCGTAATAAAACCTCCGCAAATAGACTGTTGTTTTGTAGTGATATGATATTGTAAAAATAATTATATGATCAAATCATCCAAAAAATATTTATAAATAACTATTTACAAAAACAAAAAATAAGATTTATAATCTTGAAATAAGGCATACTGATGCAACGGGTAAAATTGATGTATGATATTGTAAAATAGTATAAATTAAAACTCTAATTAACTAGTTTGATTGTACCTTCATCTCAAGAGGGTTAGTTTAGTTTGAGAATTGACTTGAGTTTGGGAAAATGGTGTAAGCGTAATATTTTCTTTATTTTATTTTATTTGACATTTTTTGTCTTATTTGTTTATGCAAATAAATTAATACCATTTCAGTATTGGAAAGTTAATGAATTCTTTACTTTACTCCTAACTGACATGACTTGCTAGATCTCGCCAAATATAAAAGTAAGTTTATAAACATTCTGTTTAGTTATATACTGAAAGTCTTTCATTATGATTGGCAGATCAATTCTTTATAATAATGTTTTTCCAATTTTACTGTATCATCCATCTATTTTTATATTAGACTTGGTGGCGGCTAAACTATTCGCCTTTATTTGAATTTTCACACTTTTCTTCTCATTATATTCAATTTTTAGTCGAAAAACACATGTATTAGTGTTATTGTTTTTTTTCCTACTTTTGTGGCTGCTGACAAATTATAATATATTATTCCTGTGTAAAGTAAAATGTCTATGCGCAATGTTGTCGGATAAAGTTTTCCAAATGAAACTAGTACTTTCATTAATAGCATACTATTAAAAACATAATACAAAAGATTAGCATTAATTAATGATTAACAAATATGGCAGTAAAATATTTATACATATAGTAGATTTCATTGAATTCAAATCAACAAGAATCAAGCTGTTTAATGTAACAGATTCTTGATTCTTCTAAAATAAAATATATATATTTCATGAAAAACATATAATGTATGTTTGTGGTTTATATACATTATAAATCATGTATTTGTTTTAGGAAAGTTCATGTGTATATCCATATGTTGTTTATATATGTCTTTATATTTAAATATATATCATCGATCCATTCCATAACAAATTTTTTCCTTTTTATACATGGACCTTTTTATTCAACTAATCCTAGCAAAATTATATATCTGTATATTCTAATGAAATAAAATACATATATTTCGTGAAAAAAAAATATAATATATGTTTTTGGTATATTATAAATCATTTATTTTTAGGAAAAATCATGTATATATGCATATGTTATTTATACACTTAATTATATTTAAATAAATATTATTAATATACCATTTATATTTTGCACTAATATAACATGCATATTTCTATAAATTATCCGTTTATAAATTGTATATATGACATATGTTTTCCTTCTATATACATATTAGTAGCATGTTAATATTTTAGATTAAATTTTATGTAAGGTATTTGCTAGCAATATACTTTGACTAATATCAATATAATAATGTATTATGATGTATATATATAAGTTATATATGTGGTATAAATACATATAAAAAATATATATGACATATTGATGGAATATTTACATTGTAAATTATCACAATATAATATACTTGAAATATATTAAAGGTATATTTTGAGTTAAAATAAAATTGTACAGAAAAAAAGTTTAAAACTCAAAACAAAAAACAATTCTCATTGTGCAGAGGGAATTATTGTTGAGATATTCTTCTTTTAGAATCTTTGATATATTTGGGTAAGTGTTATTTATGGAAGAGAAAAAAGAAATTATGGAAGAGTGATGAAAAAACAAATATAGTAAAAAATATATTAATGTAGAGGGATCCCTTAGTTAATGGAGTTAACAACGTGAAAGTGCTAAAAAAATAAAATAAATATGCCATTTTTAAAATAAATAAAGTCTACTATCGTTTATGAGAATAGTTTTTAAAAAGGGAGCAAGCATGTAAAAATTTCTTTTTTATTTATTTTGAAAAAGTTTATTGTACGAGGAATCAGAGTCCAAAGATAATGATGGTGATTTTTATGCAGCATGCAAATATTGGCAACGGGTTAGAATATGAACTATACACCAAATTTTTGTTACATATTTTTTGGGAACGAAAATCACCTTACACACCTAATATTTTTGAAATGTATCTAAGACATACTAACTTTGCTACGTGGCACATGCGTATGTGACAAAAAAGATAAAAGCGTAAACCATTTAAAAGAAATAATTCTCAATCTGTTTAAGTGCCACGTGCCAAAATGTATGTATTTTCTTCTTTCTTTTTTAATTAATGCCCCCTTAACCCCACCTTTCCCTTCACTTTAACCCTCCCCCTCCCTGTTCTTCTTCCCCAGAACCCCTCCCCTTTGAGTTGGTTACTGTCCTTCCCCCTTCCCCATTTTCCCCTTCTTCCCTACCCCTTTTCCCCTATCTTCTTTCTCCACAATGTTTTGACTAACAATAATGTAAAAAAGTTAAAAGGAATCTATATCTAAGAGAATTCTACGGATCTAGGTTTGAATCATAATTAGTAATAATAATTTAGGAATACAGATTTAATATGATAGAGTATTAATCTAGTGGTTGAGGGATATTAGAGATGAGCTAAAAGAAGCCGAGATTTGACTGACTCTTAATTTGTTACTTACAGACCATTTTTGTAAAATTGTTCTTTGTTTGCTTGCGCTTTCATAATTGGGTTTGATTGCTTATTTCTATTGAATAATGCCATGGATTCTGGCCATAATCAACTGCCAAAATACCAAGATTTATTTTGTTTATCGGAGAAGATGACGACGAACTGAGCAGCCATGGATCTGGCCATAACCAACTTTAATGGAGTTTGGAGTTTTGCATTTTATTTTTTGTGTTTGAATTGAATCTAGACTCGAAAACTTGTGACTAATGTACTAGGGTTCCTAATTTTGGTTTGTAAATGAAAGGTGGTAATTGTGGGTTATTTTATGGACGTGGACGTCAATGGAGATAAGGTGGAGAAGAGAAAGAGATGGAAGGGAGAACAATCAAGGGGTATATTTGTAATTTAATATTATTTTTTTGTTTAAAGTTAATGACACGTGGTACTATATTATTGGTGCGTGACATGCCTCCCTTTTTCTGAGATGCTTAATATAAAAGTGGTGTGTATTGGATACACTATGAAAAGATTGAGTGTGTAAAGTTATTTTCGTTCGTAAAAAATGTGTAATAGGGATTTGGTCCATAATGGGACTGCGAACAAATCAAGAATTGAAATTCTAGTCTTTACCACCAATATAAAAATTGTGATAATTTTTCTTAAAAAGTCCACGTGCAGTCGTGCACCCTGCCCACCTATACACCTTTAGCTAGGCATGTTATTGGCACAATCTCATAGCCCGTTTGGACATAAGAAAATTTTCAATTATTTTCGAAAAATTTTATTTTTTTTTAAATCAGCGTTTGGTCATAAATTTTTCAATTTTCACTTGAAGATGCATCTTGGAATTTTTCGAAAATTTAAAAAACTCCAAAAGGCTGCTTTTCAAAACTTTCACTTAGATCACTCACAAAGCTTCAAAAACAACCCAAAATTATATTCATGTCCAAACACAACTCTAATTTTCAAATACCATTTTCACTTGAATTATTTTTTTCATTTTGTTTTGGAATTTTACAATTCTTATGTCCAAACGCCCACTTAATCTCATATTTAGTTTTTCATTTATTACGATTTATTTTCTCTTTATAGATTCATTCAGAATTTTCGTAACAAATCTTAAATTTACTAAGATATTGTTCACTTAAATATTTTTGCATTCATCACCTTTTACTACTACTCTATCAATTATCAGTATAAGTTGTTTAACCCAAAAATAGATTTCTCGGTCAACGCTAATATGAAGGAAAAATTAGGTTACTGATAAGCAAAATTACTTCACTTTCTTGATAATTCAAAGAATAAAAGGAATATTGAAAATAATAGGCAAGAAAAGAAAGCTTAAAGTAGACCGTTAATCTCTCCCAGAATTGCGGTTTGAATACTTTGAATAAAGTAAAACAATAATTGCATATATTGATAAAAGATTCAAATGCCTTTACAAATGAGGATCGGGTCCTTATATGAGGGTACATAATTATAATGGTTTCCCTACTTAATTCTAGCTTGTTAATAGCATTAATTGCCTTGACTGCCCGTTACCATATATAATTATAACAGTTACATTAATGACTGAAGATTTTCCGTAATCACATCAATGCCGATTTTCCTTCCTTATTTATAACAGATTCATGAACCTTCCCCTTTTATGGTCTTCATTTATCTCGTACCTATTTCTTCCTTTCCTACTGTGAGGTTGGTACCTTTTCTGATGGAACATCAGCAGTATTCCGCTCGTGCCTGTTCAATTCTTTTAATTTACCTAACTGAAAGTGTCACTTATCACCTTGCTGATGGTCCACGTTTCAAGCCCTTTTTTCACCAATACAGATAGTCCTCCAACTTTCTGAATATTCTCATCGGAATATTTAGGAAGTGGTAAGTATTTATGGCGGAAATTTCTTGCCTCCTTTTCCCGATTATCATAATGCCTTCTTCAGAATTAATGAGACATACGTTATGTCCATTTAATGCTCAAGACACATGTCTCATTGTAATTGGTTATATATTTTTCAGTGCTTTTTAGGGTTTTTCTGTGGCTGCATCAGTCACGAAGTGACGGTTCCATGATGACAGTTCATAATGACCATCTCTGATGACGGTTGCTTTTCCCCTATAAATATCTCTTCACACTCAATTTCGAAAATTCTTTTTTTCTTCCTTGAATTCATCTCCCTAACTTCTCTTATAGTTTTTTTCCACATTTCCATCATTAAAGATGCCTTCTCGTTCATTAAATCCTTCTTCACCATTAGACCCACGTAAGCTGGTGATCGTTGATGAACTCCCTCCCTATACTGCCCCAACTAGGAGTAGGAGAGTTGGCAGACTACGTAGTTTAGGGTTCTTTGTCCACTCCTAGATCTACTCCTCAAAGTAGTACTGCTAAGCCTTCTTCTTCTAGGGCCAGAACGTCTTTAACTCCTAGATCTTCCTTTAGAGGGGGAGATCATAATGAACCCATGCGGGAACCTATTATTTTTGAGATTGTCCCACAAGAATTCTCTTTTGTATCAGATCGTGTAGCTATGAAATAACAGGCTTCTTCCATAGCGTCTCTCAATCCCGTTGATCATTATCCTAGCTTGATTACTCCATGACTCATTTCCCTAGTTCGACTTGAATGCCACTGGAAACTGTCACGACCCAATAATCTCACCCGTCGTGATGGCGCCTATCTCAATACTAGGCAAGCCGATAATCTCAATAAACTCCCATATCTTTTAAGTTTAAAAATATAATAATTAAATTCAGTGAAAAAACAATTCACAAATACATATATAAACACTCCCAAAACTCGGTGTCACTGAGTACATGAGCATCTAATATGAATACAAGTTTGAAAAATACGGTCTATAATAGTCTGAGACCAAATACAGTAAATGAGGAGATAGGGAAGGAGAGGCAAGGTCTACGAAACACGGTAGCTACCTCAGAATCTCCAAAAAATCAACTACGCGAACAGATCAACACCTGCTATGTCCGGGAACACCTGGATCTGCACACGAAGTGTAGGGTGTAGTATGAGTACAACCAACTCAGCAAGTAATAATAATAAATAAGAAACTGAAGATAATAACGAGCTACACAGTTATAGTTCATTTTCAATAATTCCAGCAGAGAGTAGACATGCAATCAATTCCAGCAGTTTAAGTCAAATCAATTTTATACAGTTCAAGTTCATGTAATCCATATATAAAATCTTTCAGAGAATTTCACAACAATGACAAATAGCAACCAAGTTCAACAACAAATGAAAAGTAAGTACAGCCTCTCACGAAAACAATCACTCACTGGGCTCCCAGCCCTCAGCACTCACACTCAATGGGTACCCGCGCTCACTGAGGGTGTACAGACTCCGGAGGGGCTCCTACAGCCCAAGCGCCATAATCCGCACGGACAAGTCACGTGCTGCACAGACAATTGACGTGCTATAATATCCTGCACGGATAACTCACGGGCCATAGTATCCTTGCCTCACCGATAGGCCCTCGGCCTTAATCAGTCCTCAACCTCTCTAGTCTCTCGGCTCTCGGAAATCACAAAGATCAGCCCAATCAAAGATAACATGGTGCATCAACAAAAATCAAGAAGGACTGAGGTATGATACGCAAGTAAGACAACAATTAGCAAATAATTCAACAAGTACGTAACCTCTACGGGTCCCAACAATACTATCACATATCCTAAGCAAGATTTTAAACATGATTTACAGTCAAATTTCTTCAACACATAGAGAGCATATAGCTAACAACAAGTTAATAAACTTTCCAGTTTCACGGGATGGACCAAGTCACAATCCCCTCGGTGCACGCCAACACGCCTATCACCTAGCATGTACGTTACCTCCAAAACAATCACATGATGCAAAAATCCGGGGTTTTATACCCTCAGGGCCAGATTTATAACTGTTACTTACCTCAATCCGAGCAATTCTTTATTCCAATAAGCCTTTGCCTCACGAATTGGCCTCCAAACACCTCGAATCTAGCCATAAATAATTTGATTCAGTCAATAAAATTTATTAAAATTAATTCCATATAAAAATACAATTATTCCACAAACATCCGAAATTTAACTCAAAATTTGCCTGTGGGGCCCACATCTCGGAACCCAACAAAATTATGAAATCCGAAAACCCATTCCACCAAGAGTCTACCCATACTAATTTTACCAAATTCCGACCTCAACTCGACCTCCAAATCATCAAATCTTATTTTCAAATTTCTAAGTTCAAATATCCGATTTACACCTCAAAAACATGTAATCTAGTCGGATTATTCGATGATAATTCAATATTATGGAGTAGAAATGATCACAAGGGACTTAGCTCAAGTTTTCCTTGAAAAGCTATCAAACATCGCCTCTCCTCAAGTTCTAATTTGTCAAAAATGGCGAATGGGACGAAGTCCCCTGCTTTATAATTCTTCCCAGACAGCCCTCAGTCCTGCCTCGATTTTGGCCTTCAATCGTGGTCCTCGATCCTGGGACTCGATCCTGGGCCTCGATTCTGACCCTCGATCCTGGCCCTTGATCCTGGCTTCGATCATGGGCCTCGACCCTGGGCTTCGATCCTGGCTCTCGACCCTGCCTTCGATCGTGGCTTCGATCATGGCCCTCGACCCTGCCTTCGATCTTGGCTTCGATCATGGCCCTCGACCCTGCCTTCGATCGTGGCTTCGATTCTGGGCTCCCCGAATTTCCAGCAGAAGGAAATTGCAGCAGCTGTTTTAGTCTAACTTTTGATCCGTTTACCATCCGAAACTCACCCGAGGCCCTCAGGACCTCAACCAAATATACCAACAAGTCCTAAAATATCATACGAACTTAGTCGAGTTTTCAAATCACATCCAACAACACTAAACACATAAATCACACATAGAATCAAGCCTAATGAACTTTAAAACTTTTCATTTCTACAAACAACGCTGAAACCTATCAAATCACGTCCGATTGACCTCAAATTTTGCACACAAGTCATGAATAACATAACAGACCTATTAAAATTTTCAGAATCGGATTTTGACCCCGATATCAAAAAGTCAACCCCCCGGTCAAACTTCCCAAAAATTCAACGTTCGGCATTTCAAGCCTAATTCCTCTACGGACTTCCAAAAAACTTTCCGGACATGCTCCTAAGTCCAAAATTACCATACGGATCTACGAGAATCATAAAAATTCAGATCCGAGGTCGTTTACATGTAAGTCCACATCCGGTCAACTTTTCTAACTTAAATTTTCAATTATGAGACTACGTATCTCGTTTCACTCCGAATTCCTTCCGGACCCGAACCAACTAATCCGGTAAGTCATAAAATAATTATAAAGCATAAAGTGAGCAGTAAATAGGGAAATGGGGTTATAACACTCAAAATGACCAGCGGGATTGTTACATTCTCCCCCTCTTAAACAAACGTTCGTACTCGAACGAGTTTAGAATAATACCTAGAGTCTCAAATAAGTGTGGATATTTGCTCCGCATCTCCTACTCAATTTTTCAAGTAGCTTGTCCGACTGGCTGGACTCTCCACTACACCTTCACTGATACTATGCTCTTTGACCTCAACTTTAGAACCTACCGGTCTAAAATAGCCATTGGTTCCACATCATAAGTTAAATTACCGTCCAACTGTACCGTACTGATATACAGAATGTGAGACGGATCCCCGACATACTTTCGGAGCATGGATACATGGAACACTGGATGAACACCTGATAGATTAGGTGGAAAAGCAAGTTCATAAGCCACCTCTCTAATATTCTTAAGTATCTCAAAGGGTGAAATCGTGAGTAGAACCTTCTCTCCAACCATGTGAACAACATCACGAACCTTCGTGTCAGCATAACGCTTTTGTCTAGACTGCGCCGTGCGAAGCCTTTCCTGAATCACTTTAACCTTCTCTAAAGCATCCTGAACCAAGTCAGTACACAATAGCTTAGCCTCACCCGGCTCAAACCAACTCACCGGAGAACGACGCCGTCTCCCATATAAAGCCTCATACGGAGCCATCTGAATACTCGACTGGTAGCTGTTATTGTAAGCAAACTCCGCGAGTGGCAGGAATTGATCCCAAGAACCCCCAAAATCAATGACACAAGTGCGTAGCATATCCTCTAATATCTTAATAGTGCACTCGAACTGTCCGTACGTCTGACGGTGAAATGTTGTACTCAACTAAACCCGGGTCCAATTCTCGTTGCACTGTTCTCCAAAACTGTGATGTAAACTGCGTACCTTGATCTGCAATGATGGACACTGGCACACCATGCATGCGAACAATCTCTCCAAAATTGTGATGTAAACTGCGTACCCTAATCTGAAATGATGGACACTGGCACACCGTGCAGGCAAACAATCTCGCGAATATACATTCTAGCCAACCGCTTCAAAGAATAATTAGTACCAACTGGGATAAAATGCGCGGACTTAGTCAACCGATCTATAATCACCCAAACCGCATCAAACTTCCTCAAAGTTCGTGGAAACCCAACTGAAATTTCAAGTCTTTAAAGTAATCCTCCCGGTCTCTGATGCTCGTACTTTACCTGTTGACAATTTAAACATCGAGCTACAAACCCAACTATATCTTTCTTCATTCGCCTCCACCAAATAGCGTTGCTTCAAATCCTGATACATTTTCGCGGCACCTGGATGAATAGAGTACCGCGAACTGTGAGCTTTTTGGAGAATCAACTCACGCAAACCATCTACATTAGACACACATATCCTGCCCTGCATCCATAATACACTGTTATCTCCAATAGTGACTTCCTTGGCATCACCGTGCTAAACCGTGTCCTTAAGGACAAGCAGATGTGGATCATCAAACTGGCGCTCTCTGATGCGATCATATAAAGAAGACCGAGAAACCACATAAGCCAAAACTCGATTCGGCTCGGAAGCATCCAATCTAATAAATTGGTTGGCCAAGGCCTGAACATCCAAGGCTAAAGGCCTCTCTGCTACCGATAAGTATGCTAAGCTACCCAAATTCTCCGCTTTACGACTCAAGGCATCGGCCACCACATTGGCCTTTCTGGGGTGATAGAGAATGGTGATATTATAATCCTTAAGCAACTCCAACCACCTTCGCTGCCGTAAATTACGATGATTTTGTTTGAACAGATGTTGTAGACTCCGGTGATCGGTATAAACCTCACAATAGACATTGTACAAATAGTGCCGCCAAATCTTCAAGGCATGAATAATAGCTGCTAAGTCAAGGTCGTGGACTAGATAATTCTTCTCATGTACCTTTAACTGTCTGGACGCATAGGCAATCACTCTACCGTCTTGCATCATCACTGCGCCGAGACCAATACGCGATACGTCACAATACACAGTATAGGACTCTGAACCTGTAGGCAACACCAATACTGGAGCTGTAGTCAAAGCTAATTTGAGCTTCTGAAAGCTCTTTTCACATTCATTCGACCACCTGAACGGAGCATCTTTCTGGGTCAATTTAGTCATCGGTGATGCAATAGACGAGAAACCCTCCACGAAGTGACGATAATAACCGGCCACGCCGAGAAAACTCAAAATCTCAGTAACTGCAGATGGCCTGGGCTAACTCTGAATTGCCTCTATCTTCTTTGGATCCACCTTAATCCCTTCACTTGACACCATGTGTCCCAAGAATGCCACGAACTAAGCTAGAACTCACACTTAGAGAATTTGGCATTAGGTCTCTCCTCTCTCAATCTTTATAATACAATACCCAAGTGTTGTGTATGCTCCTCCTGGATACGTGAGTACACCAAGATATCATCAAAAAATACTATGACGAATGAATCAAGATATGCATGAAATACATTATTCATTAAGTGCATAAATACTGATGGGACGTTGGTTAGACAAAAAGACATCACAAGAAATTCATAGTGGCCACAACGAGTTCTGAATGCCGTCTTTAGAATATCCAAATCACCAATTTTTAACTGGTGATACCCAGATCTCAAATCAATTTTGGAGAACACCCTCTCTCCCTAAAGCTGGTCAATAAATCATCGATACGCGGCAAAGGATATTTATTCTTGATTGTAACTTTGTTCAGCTGCCTATAATCAATGCACATCTGCATAGTACCATCTTTCTTTTTCACAAACAGAACCGGTGCACCCCAAGGTGACACACTAGGCCTAATAAACCCCTTTTCAAGGAGTTCCTGAAGTTTCTCTTTCAATTCTTTTAACTCAGCTGGTGCCATACGATTCGGATGAATAGAAATGGACTGAGTGCCCTGTACCAAGTCAATACCGAAATCAATATCCGTGTCGGGTGGCATACCCGATAGGTTTGCAGGAAATATATCCTGAAAGTCTTGCACGACCGGTACTTAATCAATAATAGGGGTATCTGCATCAACATCTATCACAAAGGCCAAATATGACAAACATCTCTTTCCAACCATACGTTGGGCCTTCGGATAAGAAATTACCCTACTTGGAACAAAATCTAGAGAACCTCTCCATTTAACCTTTGGCAACCCTAGCATCGTCAACGTCATGTTTTTCGTATGACAGTCCAGAATAGCATGACATGGAGCCAACCAATCCATACCCAGGATTACATCAAAATCAACCATATCGAGTAATAAGAGATTAACTCTAGTCTCTAGTTCCCCAATAGTTACCACACACGACCGATACACATGGTCTACAGTAATAATATCGCCCACCGGTATAGACACACAAATAGGTAAAACTAAGGACTCACAGGGCATGTCCAGATAATGAGCAAAATATGATGATATATATATGAATAAGTGGATCCAGGGTAAAATAATATAAAAGGCTCCCTGTGGCATACTGAAACAATACCTATGATCACTGCATCTGAAGCAACAGCATCTGGCCTGGCAAGAAAAGCATAGAATCGAGCCTGACCGCCACCTGACCGGCCTCCCCCTCTTGGGCGACTCTTAGCTGCCTGACGCCCACCCCGAGCTGGATAGGCGGGTGGTGTAACTGCTAGTGCTGGTGTCATTGGTCGAGAACTCTACTGTAGATCCCCACTTAACAGCCTAGGACAATCTCTCTTGAAATGACCAAATTCTCTACACTCGAAACAACCCCTTCTCTGACGGAACTGCTGTTCTTGATAACCCGAAGAATTACCTGTAGAAGCCTGAGCGAACGAGGCATGATGAGAACTCTGCTCTGGTAGTGTATTTAATGAAGACTAGCCTGAGTGAGCACTATAAGAACCGTGGCTAGCTGATGCACCACGATAAGCTGGACGACCCGTCTGAGCGTGTTTGTAAGAACGACCCCTACCCCTACCTCTGACCCCCTGAAGGAACACTGCTGAAATCACCTGAACCATAAGGCCTCTTAGCCTCCCTCTTAACCCATTCCCAACTGCGAACCATCTCAATCTGACGAGCAATATCAACCACCTTATCGAAAGTAGCACCGGACACTCTCTCTCTAGTCATGAGTAATCGCAGCTGAAAAGTGAGGCCATCTATAAACCTCATGATCCTTTCCCTGTCTGTGGGAATCAACCAGATAGCATGACAGGCCAACTCCGAAAATCTCATCTCATACTGCATCACGGACATATCACACTGATGAAGCTGCTCGAACTGCCTGCTCAGCTCCTCTCTACGAGACTGAGGCACGAACTTCTCCAGGAATAGATCGGAGAACTGCTTCCAGGTAAGGGGTGCTGCGTCGACCGGCCTACACCTCTCGTAAGACTCCCACCATCTGAAGGCAGCCCCAGAAAACTGAAAAGTAGTGAACGACACCCCACTGGTCTCCAGAATACCCGTTGTCCGAAGCATCCGCTGACACTTATCCAGAAACCCTGAGCATCCTCTGACTCAGCACCTTAAATGGTGGAGGTCGCCTCTCTAATCCCTCAAGTCTCCTCTGCTCATCATCTACCATAACAGGAACTACCGGGGCCTGAGCAGCTGCAACCGACTGGGCTGGTAGTGCTTCCGGTATATGAAGTCCCTGTACTACCTAGTCTGGAGTATGGGAAACAGGGGTATGAGTACCTCCCCCGGACTGTCAAGTGGAAGGTGCGGCCTGAGCCAAAATCACCTGAGAAAGACCAGTGCAAACTGTCAATATCTGGGCTAAAGCCTCCTGAAGGCCTGGAATCTCAATGGACACAGCTGGTGCCTGAGCTGGTCCTGTCGGTTCAGCTATATTTGGAATCTGCTCCTGAGCTGGAGCAACTGGTGGTACTACAGGTGCTGGTCCAACTATGGTACAAGCTACACCTCGACCTCTACCTCAGCCCCATCCTCTACCATGGCCTCGGCCTCTCACGGCCCTAACTGGTGGCACTGGTGGCTGACTGTTTGATTCAGTAGTGCGTGTTCTCACTATTTGTGAGAGAATGAATTGACAAAAATTTAGTTTTTTGGAATCAACAAATTCGCACGACAGAATACAAGAAAGTGAAATTTTCCTAAAGATTCTGCAGCATCTCGAAGATAAGTACAAACTCTCCATACTGATCCACAAGATTCTACTAAACCTGTTCATGACTCGTGAGACCTATGTAACCTAGGGCTTTGATACCAACTTGTCACGACCCAAAAATCTCACCCGTCGTCATGGCTCCTATCTCAATACTAGGCAAGCCAACAATCTCAATAAACTCCCATATCTTTTAAGTTTAAAAATATAATTATTAAATTGCGGAAGAAAATTCACAAATACATATATAAACACTCCCAAAACCCGGTGTCACTGAGTACATGAGCATCTAATATGAATACAAGTCTGGAAAATACGGTCTATAATAGTCTGAGATAAAATACAGTAAATGAGGAGATAGGAAATGAGAGGCAAGGTCTGCAAAACACGGCAGCTACCTCAGAATCTCCATAAAATCAACTGCGCGAACGAATCAACACCCGATATGTTCGGAAACACCTGGATCAGCACACGAAGTGCATGGTGTAGTATGAGTGCAACCAACTCAGCAAGTAACAATAATAAATAAGGAACTGAAGATAATGACGAGCTACATGGTTATAGTTCATTTTTAGTAGTTCCAGCAGAGAGTAGACATGCTATCAATTCCATCAGTTTAAGTCAAATCAAGTTTATACAGTTTAAGTTCATGTAATCTGGATATAAAATATTTCAGAAAATTTCACAACAATGACAGATAGCAACCAAGTGCAACAACAAATGAAAAGCAAGTACAGCCTCTCAGGACAACAATCACCCATTGGGCTCCCAGCCCTCAGCACTCACACTCAATGGGTACCCACGCTCACTAGGGGTGTACAGACTCCGGAGGGGCTCCTACAGCCCAAGTGCCATAATCCGCACGGACAAGTCACGTACTGCACAGACAATTGACGTGCTATAATATCCTGCACGGATAACTCACGTGCCATAGTATCCTTACCTCACCGATAGGCCCTCGGCCTTAATCAGTCCTCAACCTCTCTAGTCTCTCGGCTCTCGAAAATCACAAAGATCAGCCCAATCAAAGATAACATAGTGCATCAACAAAAATCAAGAAGGACTGAGGTATGATACGCAAGTAAGACAACAATTAGCAAATAATTCAACAAGTACGTAACCTCTACGGGTCCCAACAGTACTATCATATATCCTAAGCAAGATTTTTAACATGATTTACAGTCAAATTTCTTCAACACATAGAGAGCATATAGCTAACAACAAGTTAATAAACTTTTTAGTTTCACGGGATGGACCAAGTCACAATCCCCTCGGTGCACGCCAACACGCCCATCACCTAGCATGTACGTTACCTCCAAAACAATCACATGATGCAAAAATCCGGGGTTTTATACCCTCAGGGCCAGATTTATAACTGTTACTTACCTCAATCCGAGCAATTCTTTATTCCAATAAGCCTTTGCCTCACGAATTGGCCTCCAAACGCCTCGAATCTAGCCATAAATAATTTGATTCAGTCAATAAAATTTATTAAAATTAATTCCATATGAAAATACAATTATTCCACAAACATCCGAAATTTAACTCAAATATCGCCCGTGGGGCCCACATCTCGAAACCCAACAAAATTATAAAATCCGAAAATCCATTCCACCACGAGTCTACCCATACTAATTTTACCAAATTCCGACCTCAATTCGACCTCCAAATTATCAAATCTTATTTCCAAATTTCTATGTTCAGATCTTCGATTTACACCTCAAAAACATCTAATCTAGTCGGATTATTTGATGATAATTCAATATTATGGAGTAGAAACGATGAGAAGGGACTTACCTCAAGATTTCCTTGAAAATATATCAAAAATCGCCTCTCCTTAAGCTCCAATTTGTCAAAAATGGTGAATGGGACGAACTCCCCTACTTTATAATTCTGCCCAGACAGCCCTCGGTCCTGCCTCGATCTTGGCCTTCGATCATGGTCCTCGATCCTAGACCTTGATTCTGACCCTCGATCGTGGCTTCGATCATGGCCCTCAAACCTGGCCTTCGATCGCGGCTTCGATCATGGCCCTTGACCCTACTTCGATCGTGGCTTCGATCTTGGCCCTCGACCCTGCCTTCGATCGTGGCTTCGATCATGGCCCTCGATCCTGGGCTCCCCGAATTTCTGGCAGAAGGAATTCCCAGCATAAGGAAATTGCAGCAGCTGTTTTAGTCTAAATTTTGACCCGTTAACCATCCAAAACTCACCCGAGGCCCTCTGGACCTAAGTCCACATCTTGTCAACTTTTTCAACTTAAATTTTCAATTATGAGACTAAGTATCTCGTTTCACTCCAAATTCCTTCCGTACCTGAGCCAACTAACCCTGTAAGTTATTAAACAACTATAAAGCATAAATTGAGCAGTAAATAAGAAAATGGGGTTATAACACTCAAAACGACCGTCCGGGTCGTTACAGAAACCTCTTTTTCCAGTAATAGTCCCTAGTGCCAATCAAAGAATCACCTCTTACCATGAAGGTTATTCCTTTGTTTACACCTATCCATTTACATCAGGGTTTACTCATCCTATTGATCCCGTGATTATTGAATTTTGCCGTTATTTCAATGTTTGCCTCGGTCAAATAGGCCTAGTTGTGTGAAGGACAGTTTCTTGCCTTCATTACTTGTCAAACTTAGTTTCTGCCCATTTTACGTTTTGTCAGTTACTCCATATGTATTCTCCAAAACTTTTTTGTGAAGGTGATTTTTCCTCGGGGCTAGAAGTAAAAATATTTTAGTCAGCCCCGAGGATGACCGTGACCGTGTCTGGTATCCTCGATTTGTTACTGCCCCCACTTATGAGTTAGTGGGTGATGAAAATATGCCCTTCCCTGAAAAGTGAAACTTTGTACGTAAGCATTTTTCCTCTTATTTTTTTGCTTTCCTTGACGTTTTAATTTTCTTCACGTAAGTGTGTGTTCACTTTTCAGCAATCATGGAAGTCTTAGAAGAAATTCCTGACTTCCATGATTGGTTAGAAAAAATATTGACTACTGCTCCCATGGACTAGAGATATTAAAAATATCTCTCATATAAATTTGGATGGAAAGTGAAGACCCACGGTAAAGTTTACCCCTATGGTTCTCATTCTCTTTATTCATTCTTTTCTTTTGACACATATATTTCTTTCTCTTTTTGGGGGTTTTCAATTCATGGCATCAACCCCGATTCTGTTCATTCTGCTAGGCTTTCTGTAAGCTCTGCAGAAGAGTAGATGTTAAGTGTATCTTCCTCCAAGAGGAAGAATGCTGAAGCCCGTGGCTCTGAAGAATAAGAGGATACCATAGAAGGTTCCTTAGTGAGGAAACCATGAGTCAGAATGGACGTGGTTTCAGATGATGAAGCCCATGTCTCTCAAGACCCCCCTCCAAGTTCAATTCCTTTTAGCCTTGTTGATGAACTAGAGAGTGTTCATTTGGACGTCTCTGATGAAGATG
Source organism: Nicotiana otophora (assembly GCA_000715115.1). NCBI lineage: Eukaryota > Viridiplantae > Streptophyta > Magnoliopsida > Solanales > Solanaceae > Nicotiana > Nicotiana otophora. The sequence goes on along the minus strand of AWOL01S0055293.1, from coordinate 161,200 downwards.
CTAGTTACTTTGATAACCCCCCTTCAAGTCCCATTGACAGACTCTTTACCCAGGGATTTGAGGGTGAAGAAGAGTTTGGTCCTGTTTCAGAAGAACCACCATTTTCCTCTCTTCCGATGACACTAGTTTCCCCCGTTGTCGATCATTCTGCTTTCCTGCCTATAGCTACCCCAGCTGCTTCCCTCGTTGTTGCTTCTCCTGAAGAAGATGAGCCTTCTAGCGACATACGGGGTATGAAAAAAGTTTTAATTGAAATCCCCGATGGTGGGAATCTGTTGAAGAAATCTGGACAAGCCGTTGTGTGGTTAAAACCATTTGTTGGTCCCATAGAAAGGAAGAAGCTTGAGTCCCACAGTTCTTTGACTCTGATGAATGATATCATACATTTCTCCCTCAAGGTATCTTATTTGTTTTAACTTTTCTCCCCTTCATTTCACGTTTGTAACTCCCTTTGTTTGTCTTTTTATAGATCAATTTGACAGGTACAGAGCTTATGAGAAGGATTTCCCAGACAGATCAATATGTGATTTAGTTGCGCACCGAGGCTGATAATTAGAAGGAGCAATTCGAGGGCCTTCAGCTGGAGAAAGATATTCTTGCCGAGGAGAAGGGAGCTTTAGAACACCAACTGAAGATAATTACTGCCGAACTAGATATTTTAAAAGCTTCATCTAATGAAGTTGAAAAGGACAAGGACATATTGGAATCCTCCTTTGATGAGCAGCTCTCCAAGGCAACTGAAGAAATAAGAAGCTTGAAAGAGCTTCTTAACTAAAAAGAGGCGCACGCGGGTGATTTGGTGCAGATGTACACCCAAGCTCACAAAGATCTCCGTGCCTTGTCAGACAAGATTCAGTTCCTTGAGAGTTCTCTTACTCCGTTTAAGGCATCTTATGAAGCTTCAGAAGCAGAGAAAGAAGAGTTGAGGGTTGAAATTGAACAGTGGGAGAAGGATTAAGAGGCCCTTGAAGACAAGTTGACACTTGATGTTAGCTGGACTTTCTTGAACACCCGCTTTGAAACTCTAACTGAAGCTAGCCAGGAAGGTTTTGACCTTGATGCTGAAATCGCAAAGGGAAAAGGAGCGATTGAACAAACCCAACAACATCAAAGTTTCTCAATACCCGTAGAGGAAGGTTCCAAAGGTGATGAAGATGGACTTACTCCTGGTGAAGATATATTCAACCTTTGTCTTCTCAAGTTGATTCTTTTTCTCCTGTGGATGATGCTCCCTAACTTTTTAACCCTTGGCTTTTGTGAAAGTGATTTGACTTTGTTTTGGTTTTTGTTGAAACTTTTTTTTCTTTTGTTTTTGGGTAGTTTCTAGGAGATTTTTCCACCCCTTTTTATGGGGCAATGATATAAATAGCTTTTTGCTGCATATTATGCTTTTTGCTCTTTAAGTTTTTGAGCTTATACTTGCATTAAAAATGCTTTTGTAGACCGTGTCTTCAATATGCACGAGTCTTTTATAAAAGAGGGCCCTTTTATATTAACAACACTGATGAAGATGACACCTTATCTTCATATTTGTGCAAAGATATAAAACATGAAGTAATTTGAAGAATTTTTATTTTTTGAACTTTCAAATAAATAATCTTATACAACATTTTCATAATTGTTTTTGTAGCAGATTTATAAATACGGGTACATTTTCCCGTGATTAAATCTATGGCCTTAACCTAGAAGCTCGTGGTAGTATTTTGTAGGTTTTTTAACTTTCTGCTGCCCATTCTTTCCACGAGCTCGAATGTCTTTGAAATTTTATCATTTTCTTCAAGGGTTTCTTCAAGGTATTAACTCTGGCTAAACTATGCTTTTGTGGTGTACATCTTCTTTCTTGTGTATTGTTCCATATGCATAGTCCCCCTAATGTTGAAGCATTGAAGTATGAGATCTCGAACACTGGATCAACTCCTTACTTTTGGTCCTTTTTCTGAAAAAAGGAAATACATACGGGACTCGAAGGTAATCTTTTAGATGATGACTGCATAACCCTTTGCCATCAGAAATATTGTAACCGGGAATAATTAAGTATTACGCATGTCTTTCAAGTCTAATATCATTATTTGGTGCATGCCAGCTTTTTGCCTATCATCCAAAATGGTTAGTAAAACTCAAATGAACAAAGTAAAATTGAACTTTCATGATACCTTACCATGGATATTAACCTCTTTTAGAAGTAATACTTCTTCAAATAGACTATATTTCAATTAGATGGTAACACTTTGTCATCCATGGTTTCCAACTCGTACGCTCCTTTTCCAGCAATGCCTTTAAATCCATATGGGACTTCCCAATTTGGACTCAACTTTCCTGCGTTCGCTGCTTTTGTTGACCGGAACACCTTTTGAGGATGAAGTCTTCAATTTTGAAATACCTCAGGTTTGCCATCCTGTTATAGTATCGTTCAATCATCTGCTTTTGAGCCACCATCCGAATTAATGTTGCTTTTCTTCTTTCTTCCGTCAAGTCCAAATTTACTCGTAGCTCTTCTTCATTTGTTGCCTTACTTGTATGTGTGTACCTCATGATTGGTTTTCCTATCTTAACTGGAATTAGAGCTTTCGTTCCATATACAAGTGAAAATGGAATTTCTTTCGTGCTAGTTTTTGTCGTTGTTTGGTAAGCCCATAACACACCTAGTAGTACTTTTGGCCACTTTCCCTTTGACTCATCCAATTGCTTTTTAAGTTCTTGATGATGACCTTATTTGTCGACTCAGCTTACTTATTAGCCACGTAAGGTGCCGAAGTAATTCGTTTAATCTTCTAGCTTTGGGAAAAGTCAGTAACTTTTGCACCTATGAATTGCGTCCCATTATCACAAAAGATCTCCTTTGGGACTCCAAATAGACATATTATATTCCTCCAAATGAAATCCATAAGTTCCTTTTCTCGCACTTATTTAAAGGCATCTTCTTCTAACCATTTTGAAAAATAATACGTTAGAATTAACAAAAACGGTACCTTTCTCTTAGCTTGAGGCAATGGTCCTACGATATCCATCCCCCATTTCATGAATGTCCATGGATATATAACTGAATGCAACAATTACGTTGGTCGATGCATATTATTAGCATATCGTTGGCATATATCACACCTTGCTACAGAGGTTTCTTCTTTCTCTTCAATTTTTGGCCAGTAGTATCCTGCTCTTATTAGTGTCTTTACCAACGATCTTCCTTCGACATGATTCCCGCAATGTCGCTTGTGTACTTCTCTCATTACATATTATATTTGTGAAGGTCCAAGGCATCGTGCTAAAGGTCCACCAAATATTTTGTAATATAAATTCCCACGAATTAAGCAATACTGATTAGCCTTTAACTGTATCAACTAGGATTTCTTTTTATCCTCAGGCAAAATACCATACTGCAAAAAGTTCACAAATTCGTTTCTCCAACCCAAAGTTAAATTATTAAAATTTACCTCATTCTTGGTTTGGTCAAGTGCTGAATGAAATAAGTGTACCATAACAATATTTTTGGCATTTGTCGCATCAACGACAAATGCGAGATTTGCCAATGCGTCTGCTTTTGCATTCTCCTCCCGGGTTATTTGTACATCTTTCCATGTATGGAACTGTCAAAGCAATTCTCGTACCTTTTTGAGGTACTACTGCATTCGTGTCTCTCTTGCCATGTAAGTCCCTTGCATTTAATTAACTACTAGCTGCGAGTCACTTTTGATCACAATTTTTCCAATACCAAGCTCTCGTGCGAGCTCCAAGCCTGCAATCACAACTTCATACTCTACCTCATTGTTAGTTATTGGGTAACATTTTACCGCATGTCTTATGATTTTACTAGAGGGTAGAATTAAAAACAATCCCCAAACCCGCTCCTTTAACATTTGAGGAACCGTCAGTAAATAAGGTCGAAGTCCCCGGATTAGATCCAGTAAATATTCGTAGATCTTTTTCTTCTTCAAGAATCAAGCTTGAGCTAAAATCTTCTATGAAATTTGCTAGCACCTGAGACCTTATAACGGTTATAGGATGTAACAACCCGATAAATCATTTTGATAATTAGCATCTCGTTCGGCGGCTTAAGGTCTCGATCATCTTTGTATTATGTTTTATGATGTGTGTGCGTGGTCGAGTTCAAATTTCAGATGATTCAGGATTGATTTGGAAGAAGGATTCTTGTTTTAGAAGCTTAAGTGGTAAGAGTTAACCAAAGTTTGACTTTTGTATAGACGGCTCTGAAATGGTATTTTGATAATTCCAATAGCTGTGTATGGTAATTTTGGACTTAGGCGTACGTCCTTATTTGGACTTGGTGGCCCGCAGGATAATTTGAAGTATTTTGGCAAAAATTGAAAAGTTGAAGTTTTGGAAGGTTAAGAGGTTTAACCTGGAGTTGACTTTGTTGATATCGGGCTCGGATTGCAATTATGAGAGTTGTATTAGCTCTGTTATGTCATTTGGGACTTGCATGCAAAATGTCGTCATTGTAGATTGATTTGATACATTTCGACAAGAGTTTTGGAAGTTGGAAGATTTGGAAATTCATAAGCTCAATTGGTGGTGTGATTCATAGTTTTGACATTGTTTGATATGATTTGAGGCCTCTAGTAGGTCCGTATTATGCTATAGGACTTGTTGGTATATTCAAACGGGGTCCCGGGTGGCTCGGATGGGTTTCGATCGGGTTTCAGATCGTTTGGAGCATGTTGGTTAAGGATGGTTTTGAGCAGAGTTCTGGTATGGCTGCACCTGCGGACCACTGGGTGCAGGTGCAATGGTCGCAGGTGCGATGATGGAGGTGTAGAAGCAAGAAAGGCTGAGCTTGGGAGGCTTTACAGGTGTGAGAAATGGGCACGCTCTTGTGGCTTCGCAGAAGGGATATGTTGGTCGCATAAGAGACTTGTTGCATAGAAGCGACTTGGGCGTCGTACCCGCGGTTGCACTAAAGTTGAAGAAGGTCCGCAGGTGTGAGGGGTTAGCTGTTGAGTAGAATCCGCAGATGCGGGAATTTGCTCACAAATGCGAGTGCGCAGGACATATATTTCGAAGGGTTTGAGGATTTTATCATTTTTGGAGTTATAAACCTCTACTTTGAGATTTTTCGTGGCTTTTTCAAGCAATTCATTGGGGTAAGTGTTCTTTACCCAAATCTTATTATATTTCATGAATCCATTTTTCCTTTCATCACTTAACTAGTGAATTAAATTCGAAATTTGGAGAAAATTTGTAAAACTCTTTCAAAATGTAAAACGAAGATTTGAAGGGCGATTCGATATCGTAATTTGATAATTTTGGTATGGTTGGACTCATATTAACATGAGTGTTCAAACTTTTTGAATTATATTGGGTTCCAAGGTGTGGGCCTGGGGGTTGACTTTTGGGCTGACTTTTTAGTTTTTGTTAAAGATTGAAGCTTTATTATCCAGAATTGTTTCCTATGAGTTTTATTTATGATTTGAAGTTAATTTGGCTAGATTTGAGCCGTCCGAAGGTTGTTTCACTCGAGATGGCCATTTTAGAGTATCTTTCTAGCTTCCTTGACGTAAGTATCTCACCTAACTTTGTGTGGAAGAACTACCCCTTAGTATTTGAGTTATTTGTACTAATCGTGTCATGTGAAGGCCGTGTACGCGAGGTGACGAGTACATACTCGGGCTTGATTGTGTAAATTTGACCTTTTAGGGCTCTTAAGTTCTTATGTTCATTAGATATGAAGTTATTTTTTCATGTTAAATCCCCCCATTTACTAAATTTACCCTTACGTGTCTTATTTAGAATTAATTGATTCATGTTCTACCCTTATTGCCGATTAAACTCTTATGTGCCTTAACTGAAGTTGTTGCCTCTTTTATTGTCATGATATCCTTTTCGTAATTGCTTAATCTTAATTGAAGTTATTATTATCTCTTATATAATTTGCTTAACCTTAATTGCAATTACTATTATCTCTTTCGTAATTGCTTAACCTTAATTGAAGTTATTATTATCTCTTTTGTAATTTGCTTAACCTTAATTGTAATTACTATTATCTCTTATGTAATTTCTTAGCCTTAATTGAAGTTTGTTATCCCTTCCATTATTGACATATTCTTATTTGGGGTCATTGATTTATATTATCTCTCTTGTCGTCGAATTGTACTTTTATGGAATCATTGTTACACAATATCTCTCCCTTATTGAGCTATACTTGTTGAGACCATTATTTACTGTTGTGTCTTTCTTTGTGAGCTCGTTCTTCTTTCTTTGTGTTATAAAGTCCTTGTGATGATTTAATTGACGCATTCTCTTGTTATTGTTGTTGTTGTTGTTGTTGTTGTTGTTGTTGTTGTTGTTATTGTTGTTGTTGCTGTTGTTGTTGCTGCTGCTGTTGTTGTTGTTGTTGCTAGGGGTGGGCATTTGGTGCTTCGGTTCGGTATTTCGGTATTCGGTTTATCAATTGTGTATACCAAATACCGTACCGAAATATTTCGGTACGGTTCGGTATTTCTTATTTTATTTCGGTACGGTTTCGATTTAAACCAAATCTATGTTATAAGGCTTCTGCCTATTCAATGTGTAGCTCTTCGGGTTGAAAAAATACGTTTCAACTTTTGAAAAGATATGTACACATTTCAACCTTATGTTGAAAAGACACGAAAATTTAACAATCCAACGTGTTTTACATAGCCTCTTGCATTCAGGCTCCCATGCACCATCTATATATTGAACATCCTCAGGGTGACGTCAAGAGAGGCATATCACTGTAATGTACAATAATTACTAGAGCTGGATATTAAGATATTAGATATGCACTACAACAGCTAAAAACTAGTTATGCTTAGCCGCCATGTTTGAAGTACAAGACTTGGATATGTCCAATTAATAGAAACAGTCTCATGATGGATAATGGCAAGATCTGGATATATTATCTATAACAACTAGCAAAGTAGCTCATGTTTAATTGCCACTCTTAAAGAAACAAACACTCGGAACTCATCTGAAGAAAGCATGAGTCAAAACTCAAAAGGAACTGAAAAATAGAATATCTTATGAACTTAGACTCCACAAGCAAGAACTTATAAAAAGAAAAAAAGAGAAATGTGAAAGCCAAAGTGAGAATCATTAATTACAAATCGCAGTATGGACAACTGATAGCAATCTCGTCATGAGAATTTAAAAATAAAGAGCTTCATGGTTCAATCCACAACGTTGTACATATGTAAGGGAAACAAAGAGAGAACAGAATGTGGTTCAAATTAATTCAAACAAATTTTTGGGGAGGGGATGAAGAAAATAGATAAGTTATTGGGCTAAAATATTAAAACAAAATTGGGCTTGGACTAAACTATTTCGGTATACCGAAATATAAAAAATTCAATATCGTATAACGAACCGAAATACCAAAATACCAAAATTTCTGTACCAAAATAAACCAAAATACCAAAATCGCAATACCAAATTAATTCGGTTCGGTTCGGTTCGGTTCGGTTCGGAATTCAATTTTTCGAATTTTATGCCCACCCCTAGTTGCTGTTGTTGCTATTGCTGTTGTGGCTGTTGCTGTTGTAGCTATTGTTGTGGTTGTTGTTGCTGTAGTTGTTGTTGTTGTGATTGTTGTTGTTATGGTTGTTGTTGTTGTTGTTGTTGTTGTTGTTGTTGAGCCGTGATCTCCCTATTATGAAATTATGTTATTATTTGGTTTCTCTGGCAAATTATGATTTTGGGCACTTGAGGTACGATTTGTGATATATTTTGATATTGATACGTATGCGGTGATATAAGGTCTGGGTGTTGAAACACATGCGGTGAGATAAGGTGGGCTTGATACGCGTGGCTGGTAGGGAAACTGCTAGAAGCCATGCAGTATGATAAGGTGGGCTAAATGCGGGATGCTATTTCGAGAAAAATAATTTTTAAAACTAAATGTAAAGGCTCCCGTCGTGATATAAGGAAAGATTGTGATTAATGTTATGATTTGAGACTACGAGGCGGTACCTCGGTAGTGACTCTTGTTGTCATTTCCCCATTCTTTTGTACTTGTCTTTGATCATGGTTTCCTTAGCATACTATTAATTGTCTTTTCCCGTGTTGCACTATTTTCTTAGTTCTATGTAGCTAATCTTATTATATTATTCGTTGTTACAATTTCATTACTGTCTTTATTACACAATACATTTTGTAGTGATCATTTCTTATATGTCATTCATTGTCTCTACTCTTACTTGTTGACTGGAATTATGGTAGAATACTTGCACAAGCATACACATAAATAAATCACCCATATCGGCCTAAGAAGATGAATCCTGATATTTTGACCATTTACATGTGCTCTCGTGTACTTGCCTTATGTGTGAGAGTTATCCTGTTGGCACGTGAGTTGTCAGTCATGAGTTATTATTATTGTTGGCACGTGAGTGGTATGTGCGGATATTATATATTGTCACTCCCTTGGCACGTGAGCCGTCCGCTACTTCCGACACAACAAGGCAGATTGTCAATCTCTCCTCGTCTTTTGGTTTTGCTAACATGGGTGGATTTGACAGATACATCTTTAATTCCTTCAGAGCTTGTTGACATTCGTTAGTCCATTCAAACTGATTTTGCTTTTTCAATATTGAAAAGAACTTAAAACATTTGTTCGATGACTTGGATATAAACCTTCCTAAAGTCGCTACCCTACCTGTTAATCTTTGTACTTCTTTCTTGATCGTGAGTACATCAGATATTTCTTTAATAACTTTGATCTATGAAGGATTTACTTTAATACCATTATTAAAAAAAAGAAAACCCAGAAATTTACCTGAAGCTATGCCAAAACCGCACTTTTTCGGATTGAACTTCATGTTGTACTTGCGGAGAGTTTCAAAGGTCTCAGCCAAATGTTGAAATTGATCCCCTGCTTGTGTTTGCTTGACCAACATATTATCTATATATACCTCCATAGTTTTCCCCAAGTGTTCTTGAAACAATTTGGTCACCAATCTTTGATACATGGCTCCAACATGTTTTAGGCCAAATGGCATGACTTTATAGCAATAAGTCCCTATGTCTATGATAAATAAGGTTTTTTCCTCATTTGAAGGGTCCATTTTTATCTGATTATAACCAAAATAAGCATCTAAAAAACTTAAAATCTCATGACATGCGGTATAATCAATTAATTGGTTTATGTGTGGTAAATAAAATGAATCTTTAGGACAAGCCTTATTTAAATCGGTACAATCTACACAGACTCGCCATTTTTTATTCTTTTTGGAATCACAACAGTATTAGCTAACCAGTCAGGGTACTTTATCTCTCGTATTGAACCAATTTTAAATTTTTTTTGTACCTCATCCTGGATCACTTGATTCTTAAATGCCTCTTGCTTTCTTTTCTTCTGCTTGACAGGTGGATGTAATGTATCCTCATTCAGCTTATGAGTCATCACCTCTGGGGGTATACCTGTCATATTTGAATGCGACTAAACAAAGCAATCTGCGTTAGTACGTAAAAATTTAATTAACTTACCTTTCATTTCTGGGCTCAAGTTTGCTCCAGTGTAAGCTTTTCTATCTCTCCAGTAGACAAATAATACTATGGCTTCGAGCTCCTCCGTGGTTATTTGATGTTCTCATTTTCCTCTGGTTCTTGAATCACATCAAGTAATGAATCCACATCAGTTTGACCTTATGTGCTTTCAATTGAGCTATGGATAGAAGTACCCCAAATGAATTCTTTAATTGCTATTTCACGTCTGTATCGTTGGCTGTTATATTTTCAATCACCACTGAATTAATACTTTGTGACGCTTGTAGATCTCCACGGATTTGTCAGATCCCCCATTGTGATGGGAATTTGGTAACTTGATGCAACGTGAACGGGACAACATCAATATTATGAATCCATGTCCTACACAAGATTATATTATAAGCCATGTTCGCAAATGTAGCCAGCACAACTTTTCCTTTTGTAACGACACTTGAATTATCAAACCCAGATAATAATCGTGCTTTTGGTATAATATTATTATTAGCTTGCATTTCATTTACCATTCTCAGTAAAATGATACTCACTGAACTACCTGGGTCAATCAAAACTTATTTAACATTTAGTATCACGTACAAGTAAAAATATTACCAGTGCATCGTTGTGAGGAATCATCATGCCATCCGCGTCTTCGTCATCAAACATTATACTGCCACCTTCCAAAACTTGGCAAACAAATTTCCCATGAGTGACAGTGACCTTTGATGTCGTTTTTGCAGCCGTGCACATTACCCCATTAACTTCATCTCCTCCATTTATGACATTTACCGTTCTCTTTGGTGATAGAGGCTTTGGGTTTTCTTGCCTGTTTTTCATTTATCATTGTTTTCTTTCTCACTGAACAGATCAGTAAGATAACCTTGCTTCAGTAGATATTCAACTTCCCCCTGCAAAAACCTGTAGTCTGTTGTTCTATGGCCATGATCATTGTGAAACTCGCACCAGAAATTTGGGTTCTTTTTTTTGGATCCGATCTCATCACTTTTGACCATCATACCTTGTCTCCCATTCCTCATAGAATGCCATTAATTCAGAAGTGATGACGTTAAAACTATAATCTCCAATTTTTTCTTGAGTGTTGGAATCATTGCTTGGGGTGTCCTGCTACTTTTTGAATCGGAAAGAAGAACTCGTCTCTTTTTTCCTTGATCGTAAATAAAAACATGCATTCTCTTGTTTAAGTCGGGAATCTCAACCTACATGTGCTATATAAGGTTCGTACCTGTTCTTACTAGACCTTCTCTCTGATTCCGAGTGTCTTGACCCCGACCGTTCATCTGCCCTTGGCTGTCTAACCGTATCTTCTTCTATCCACAACTTCGTTATGTATCAATCGTACACATCGTTCTAAATTATTGCAGGAAACTCCTGAAAACTTTTCTTTTAATTTTCTCATGGCTTCTGAACTTTTTCGTTCAAAATGTTTATAAATGCCATAGCCGCCCATTATCAGATACTCGTGGCAGTATCATTCTCTCACGTTGGAATCTATCTACGAATTCTCTGAGCAATTATATACTCCCATGTTTAACTTTGAAGATATCTTCCATCTTTTTTTAACTTTTGAGCCCCCGAATGTGCCTTTATTAATGAATCTGCAAGCTCATCAAAAAAATCAATAGAGTTTTTAGGTAAGAGTGAGTATCATGTTAATGCCCCTTTCGTGAGAGTTTCGCCAAATTTCTTAACCAAGACTAATTCAATCTCCAGCTTGGTTAAATCATTGTCTTTCACGCTGTGGTGAACGCAGTTACGTGATCCCGTAGGTCGTATGTCCCATCATATTTAGGGATATCAGGAATTTTAAACTTTTTGAGAATTGGCAAAGGTGCTGCACCTGGCTTCCAGGATTGTTGTGAATATTTGTCAATATCCACACCTTTGATCATAGGTGGCACTTCAGTTATTTATTCTATACGCACATTGTGCTCCTTCAACTGCTTTTGCAATGTTAGTACTAAACTTTGTAAATTAGAATTATTCAGTGTACCCGATCCTCCATTGCGGGATTCATTCGGCATTTCTCCACTTCCAGAGTTATCGATTCCTAATGCAGATTTTCCAAAGTAGTATTAACTGGTAGTGGAGTTTGTGTTGCGTTGGGTAATCCACTAGCAAATGCTCGTAGTGTTTCATTCACGTTTTGTGCAATCAACTGCTTCAAAGCATCCTGCTCGACGGTTTGGTCACCTCCATGTTGTCCATCAATATGTGAAGCAGACCTTTCTCGTGAGTGCTGAGGAATAACTGTAGGTGTGTGATGTGGTGGAGTTCCACCTTTTTTTATTTAGTTGGTTGTTCTCGTTAGCAGTAGACAGTTTGTGTTTCTAAAAATAAAATTTGAAAAGTGAACAGATTATCAGATTCCCGGTAATGCAACCAATTTGTTTAACCCAAAAATAGATATCTTGGTCAAAGTAATATCAAGGAAAAATAGGGTTACTGATTTCACTTTCTTGATAATTCAAAGAATAAAAAGAATATTGGAAATAATAGATAAGAAAACAAAGCTTAAAGTAAATCGCTAGTCTCTCCCAGAATTGTTGTTTCAACACTTTGAATAAAGTAAAGGAATAGTTGCATATATTGATAAAAATTCATATGCCTTTACAAATGAGGATCATGTCCTTATATAAGGGTACATAATTATAACTCTTTCCCTACTTAATTCTGGTTTGTTAATTATATTAATTGCCATGATTGCTTGTTACCATATATAATTATAACAGTTGCATTAATGACTGAAGATTTCCCTTAATCACGATCAATGCATTTTTCTTTCTTATTTATAACAGATTCATGAACCTTCATTTTTATGGTCTCCATTCATCTCGTACCTATTTCTTCTTTCCCTGCTGGTAGCTTTTCTGATGGAACACCGGGGGTATTCCGCTCATACCTTTTCAATTCTTTTAATATACCTAACTTAAAGTGCCACTTGTCACCTTGTTGATGGTCCATGTGTCATGTCATTTTTCACCAATACATCAGCCATGATTTTTATCACGGAGATTCAAAATATAAAAAATGTAAACACGTGAAGAAGCTAAGGGCCAAAATTTGACATCTAATATAAGTATACGAAAACAATTAACCTTGTATACACAGTGTAATCTTTAGACAAATACAGTTCAACTGAACCCCTTTTGCGCACTCGAAGACCTCCAGTTTGATTTGAAATGGATTAGGTAGGGCATCCATTTACGAGTAGTTGTCACTAATCGAAGTTTTAAAAGTCAAGAGAGATTTTCCGACAAGAAAAAAGTTGGTTGAGACACGAGATGATAGGGAGGGTGGCCGACTCCTAACACCGCCCCTGATCACTACACAACCACAATTATTAATTAATTACCTCCGACCACAACTGCTATTATTAATCACCACTATTATTTCCAATCACCACAACGAAATCACTGATCACCGTGACCACTATCTTATGCAACCACCGCCGCAAATTACTTTCACCACTAGTCACAATTAACTGTCAACCATGTCCTCTATCATTAATCTCCTGTGCAGAAGTACATAATGAGTACGTAAATCAACACGTACCCAGTAAGTATCTAGCCTAACCCCAGAGAAGTAGTGACGAGGGATCGACATCGAGACTTACTAGTGGTCCAATAAATCAAGTACAGTAAAAAGTTGAGAAGTATGAAGCATGGTAATTAAACAGTGAAAACAAATATAGGTTCACGATACGATCCTCCACTGAACATTAAAGACAAGTCCTCAAATATCGGTTATTTCATCAAATGAAGTATATAAAGGCCACCACCAGATAGATCATCACATCTTGAGTGAGGAAAACCCACAGATTACACCGGCTTCTTGTCAGATAACACACATGATTCTGCCGAGGCGAGCGACCCGATCCCATAGGAGTATTTCATAGAATTGCCGAGGCAAACAACCCGATCCCATAAGAGTTAATCTTGCTGAAGCGAATGACCCGATCCCATAAGAATGTGTTATAATAATTCTGCCGAGGCAAACGACCTGATCCCATAAGAGTGTGTTATAATAATCCTGCCGAGGCAAACGACCCGATCACATAGGAGTGTGCTATAACAATCGTGCCGAGGCGAACAACCTGATCCCATTAGAAGAAGAAGCTTTAACGGGTCCCTGACTACACTCACGGATATATGTGTGAGTTATGAAATTTAAGAAAACTTTTTGATGAATACGCATAACGCGGAAGAAATTTGTAAGGGAAGCACAATTTTCCTCGGCTAATCAAGTAGCTCGTCAAGTATCTAGAGTGACAAGTCCGATATTCTGCGCGAGTCTAGTCTGAGGTTGAATGTAAATTTAAAGCAATTAAACAGGAGACTTACTCGCTCCGAAGATCTATAACCGGCTCCAACGCCTCTCCAACACCTCAAACCGATACCCATCGATCCGAAACTAGTCAGACTCATAATTAATCAAATTATAACAATTCCCAACTCTGCTTGAAAGGTCAACAAAGTTAACTCTCTATCCCACGTGCCCGGATTCCGAATATCTTCGAAGATAAACATTACCCATAACACTACAAGTTCAAATATATAACTTTTTTCCAATTCCATGCCCAAAATCGTGGTCAAAATTCAAAAGTACAAATTCTACGTTTTCTTCCAAAATCCCACAATTTCTATAACTTTTCATGTTTAAATCAATATGTAAATCATGTATTTACATATGTTTTCTTCCAAAATCCCAAGGCCGGCTCCAATGAGAGAAATGAGATGAAATGGGCCAAAAACCGATTTCGCTAACATATATTCTGTCGAGGCAACTTCCGCTTTTGTGGACAAACAGCCGCTTCTGCGGCTTCGCACTACAAACAATCCATCGCAGGAGCGGCTCAAACTTAAGCCAATAGCCTCCGCTTCAACGGTCCAAATAGCACACCTGCGCTTCCACTTTTGCGGGCAATAAGCGCTTCTGCGCTCACACACTTGTGGACCAAGTCCGCTTCTGCGCCCCCAGGCCATCTTGTCCAATTCTGCTTCTGCGGCCTCTCCTCCGTATCTGTGACCCCGTAGGTGCGGAATATTCCTCAAACCTGCGCTCCCAGGTCTCCTCCACAAATCTCGCACCTGCGACGACCCATCGTACCTGCGTGACCGCACCTATGGCCACTCCCTCGGAATGCGATGACACCAGTCTTCAGCAACAACAACATCCCTCTAAGTCCAAGTTTCAAACCATTTTCAATCCGAATCTCACCCGAGGCTCCAGGGACCCTATCCAAATTTACCAACACAACCTAAATTATACATTACGAACTTATTCGAAGCCTCAAATCACATATAACAACATCAAAACTACGAATCAATAGTCAAAATCTCTTCTTTTAACTTTCAAACATTCGCTTCGACGAACACGACCTTTTCATACCTAAACATTCTGGAATGACGTCAAACTTTACGTACAAGTCAAAAATCATGATATGAACCTATTCAAGTCTCGAATTCCAAACGAACATCGATAACGCCAAAGTCCACTTCATATCAAACTTAAGAATTTCGAAAACCTTCAAAATGTTAACTTCCACAATAAGCACTGAAATGCTCCCGGGCCACCAGATACTCAACCCGAACATACGCCTAAGTCCGAAATCATCATACGAACCTGTTGGAACCTTCAAATCCTGATTTCGATGTCGTTTACTCAAAAGTAAAACCTTTGTTAACTCTTCCAACTTAAAGCTTCCGAATTGAGAATTTTCCATCCGATTCAACTTCGAACTTCCCAAAATCCAATTTCGACCACACGCACAAGTCATAAAACATGAAGTGGATCTACTCAAGGCCTCAGACCGCTGAACAATATGCTATAGCTCAAAATGACCGGTCGAGTCGTTATAATTAATGCACGAGCAAGACGACAATTTACGCAATGCTATATTCGCATGGAAATTAAGAAAAGGGAAACCGACCATATGTATTCCCTTCTTTTTTTGGTGTCTCACACAGTGTTTGTACCTGTGTTGGGCCCCGATTAAATTCAAATTTGTGCCAAAACTTTTCACATTGAAAGGTAAAACGCTCCCCAACAAAAATAATTACACACCCACGGCTCGAACCCAATATTCATTCCTCTTAAAGACGCTTGGCTGCTGAAATCAGAGCAATTTTTGTATCTTTTATTAATCACGAAGCATGAAAATAAAAACGTGACTGTAATATGTACTCTTTTAAAGTCTCAAATTATATGTGGAAAAATTTTCCCTTAATAATTTTTATAGAAAAGTCACAGCTTAAGCGTATCACACCTATTATCTATAGAAAAGTCATAGCTTAAGCGTATCACACCTATTATCCGCTTTTTGGTCCAACAAACCATAATTACAGATTTGTCTCTTGGAATACGAAGCTCAAAAAGCGCGTGTATTATGTAAACTATGTTATCTCCACATTTCACGTTTCTTCCCCCTCTGACGTGGTCTAAGGTCTTATATGAATCTTTTTTCAGAAGCTTGTCAACCTAGAAAGTTGGCAGTCCTTCGTTTTGATATGTTCTAATCGATCCGCCCTCCGTCATGAGCATTACAGACAATTTCAATTACTTGCTCCATTTTCTATTTAAATTATCCAGCTCTCTAGCAAATTCTGTTGCACTACTACTCCACGTTAATTACACTTTACCTTCAGTTTATATTGAAAAACAATCAAGCAACCTTCATTTCTTTTACCATCATTTCCTTTTAAATTATTTGGCTTTACTGGCGGCTAAACTGTTCCTCTTCACCAGCATAAGTTTGTGTCCACATTTTTCTTCACATGTGTAATTTTGGTCGGAAAATTGGATAAAAACTATCACTGTTTTTTCTACTTTTTTTGTCTGCGAACTCATGATAATCGATAGCATTATTTTTCTACTTACATATGATAACATGCTATGTTTATCGATTGGTGTAGTCTAATTTGGCTTTCAATTTCGTGTAGCATCCTTAATTTACGTGATATTGGCAGAACGATTTCAAAATGAAATAATTTGAATATAATTTGAAAAAGTTAATATATGAGGAATCAAGGTGTCAAAAGACCAGATAATGATGGCAACTATTTTTCTGCATGCAAATGTTGGTATCAATGTTATTTGCACGGCACGATATTTTGAGAAATAATTGAGATCAATAAGAACAATCATGCATTGATTTTTGAGATTTTTACGCAATAATCGGTCGGATTCATTGTTTATAATTTTATTAATTTTTTATATCTTTACACGATAATCAGTCAGATTTACTGTTTACAATATATATAAAATTTAAATAATTAGATATGCAGTTATTGAGGATAATGCTTGTTGAATTATCTTTTTAGTTTTTGTATAGGGTAAAATATGATATGATGCGTGGCTGACTAAAAGGAGGCCACATGGAATCCAAGATGGAATGGTGAGGACCGAACGCAATCACTGCGCTTGTCACCGGAATGGATAACGTTCATAAAAGTGTATTAAATGCTCTGCGCCCGGTAGCATTTACTAAAGAATAATCTACAACATTAAAGCGACGGTCTGTTACAAAGAATTTGGCATTTGGCATTTACGCTCAACGTTATATCTTCATCAATGACCCTTACAATTGACATTAAAGGAGGGCACGATCCTAGGACCTTCTTCCCTAGACATAGCTACAAATAGTGAACTGAGTTATCATTGTAAGATATACGAAATTTCTGGCAAGAACATATATTATATTATATACAAAGCTTTATACAATTTCACTCTCTTGCTTTTTGATCCCATCATTGCTCTGTTTGGAAACTGTGTTCACAGAATTACTATCTTTGCTATTTCATCTATATTCCAAGAAGTATTGCGTATTTCTTCAATTATTATATTATTTCAGGATCAAATTAGTTCACATGTCTAGAAATCACGTATAAATTTTGCTGTACCATTTTACGAATAAACAGTTTGGCGCCCACTATGGGGCCTAGACAGCCGTGCAATTAAATTGATCCTTGCTTTTTTTACTAACGTGTTTTGATTATTTTTGTCATAGAAAAAATCACAAGAAATTGTAGATAACACTGTTAACGATGCACGCAACCCTGAAATTCGAAGGGATCAGCCTCATTTCGAGGATTCGATTAGTGACACCCGCAATGAGGGGAATGGCGCCACACCGGTGCATGACAGGCGATACCCTCGACAGGTTCGGGAGACAACTCTCGATGATGCTGACGAGGAGCAAGAAGCGGATGCTGTGAGGATCCTACAAGAGCAACATGCAATCATCCTAGGCCATCTCACGCAGCAAGATTAGGTTATGACGAAACTGAAGCAGGTGCTATCAGGTGCTTCAAATAATGCAAACAGGCGCGATCCAATCCCTCATTGTTCCCGCAGACCAAGCAACACAGAGAGTCGACAATAACACTCCCAGGGATGAAGTCGGCTCCGATGGGGCTGGGGAGAAGATCACGTCTTTACAACGAGAATGATTCATTCAAAGATGAGCTTTTACGCTTCATGAGGGAAGTATACACTAGCATGGATCAAATCTCGGGCGCACAACCGGTATTGAAAGACCCGAACTTGAAGAAGTATGTTCAATTACCGTACAAGCCAAGTGCGGTACCAGTACTAATCCCGAAGCATTTCAAAATGCATGAAGTTCCAAAGTATGATGAAACTTCAGACCCACAGGAACATATTACCACCAACAAAATGACGGTGACAATAAATGATCTAGCTCCTCACGAAATTGAATCTGTGATGCTAAAGAAGTTTGGTGAAACCCTCACGAGGGGAGCCCTAACGTGGTATTTATTACTACTCGAGTATTTCATAGCTTCCTTTGAGATGCTCACGAATTCTTTCATTAAAGTTCATGCCAGGGACAGAAAGGTGCAAGCCTGCAAGGCTGACATATTCAGAATTACACAAGGAGAGTTAAAATTATTATGAGAGATTATTACATGATTCCTAAAAGAAAGAATGTTGTTTTCGGCCGTCCCGGATGAATAGACAGCTGAAGCATTCACCAAAGGAATGAATCCGAGAGGTTTGTATGCTTCCCAAATACTGAAGGAGAGCCTGCTTGAGTTTCAAGCAACAACCTGGGCAGACGTTCACAACCGATACGAGTCGAAGATAAGGATCTAAGATGACAGATCAGTTCTACATCATCGGCCAAAGGACAGGAGAAGAACAGAGAAAAATCAAAGAATGACTACAACACGGATATGCGGACTTTGAGGGGTTGGTTTTTACCCTACGAGCATACCGAAGACCGTGGAAGAAATTTTCGAGCAGCAAACAAGTTCACCATTGACTGAGGGACAGATCGTGGTTGAAGCAATAGGTCACTTCAAGATAACAAACGTCTGGGTCTTAAGATCTTTCTTACACCAGGTTATGAGAATAGAACTTCAACGTCAGTGTAGTGGAACCGATTTCATTCTTTGAGGAACATTAAAGAAGCATGATTCCCGAGATATATAAGGTCCGATTCCAGAGAGAGTGATCCTAATTTATAGTGCAAATACCACGGGATGAACGGTCACCGGACAGGGGGCTGCCGACATCTTCGGGAGGAGGTGGCAACACTATTGAAGAATGATCATCTCCAAGAATTATTGAGTGATCGAGCTAAGAACAATTACGGTCGCAACAGAGACACCACAGAATCCTCGAAAGCGGGAGAAGAAACCCCACGCCAAACGATCAACATGATCTTTGGGGGGAACGAGATTAACGGGGTCACCTTTTCGGCATCAAAGAAGACGAAAGTATCGATAACTCACAGCAAAAGACTCTGGGAAGACGCTATCACTTTCACAGAGGAAGACACAGATGGATTGTTGTTACCACACAACGACGCACTTGTAATCTCTTTAAATGTGTTGGATTTTAAAATTAAAAAAGGGCCAACAATACCTCTAACGTATTGAAAATGGCTCAAAAATATCCTCGGTTAACCTTTTGGTCTGCAAACGCCCCTAACGTTTGTTTTTGGGCTCAAACTTATCCCTATATCTTACAGAAGGACCAACAATACCCCTGACGTATTGATGACTCAAAAAAACCCTCCATTAACCTTTTGGTCCGAAAATTTTCCTAACATTTATTTTTGGGCTCAAACTTACCCCTATATCTAACAAAATTAACCTGGTCAAATCTTTGACTTTAACTTCGCTATGTGGCATTTTCTTAATCCGCCACGTATATTATATGCATTAAATAAACCCACCCGTATCTTTTAAAATAACCACGATCCTGACCCGCTCCTATATAGTTGGACGGTCGGCTAAATATAATTACATTCGCTAGTTATATATATAAAAAATATACATTGATTATATATAAAAATATGTATATTATACATTAATATTAATATATATTTTACATGATTTTATTTCTAGGAGAAATTATATGGTGTAGTTTTCCCTTCAAATTTTGCAGATCTTAACAAGTCTAACAAATATAAATTTTAATTTGCAATCATAAAAATGATAATGTTCTATTTATATGATTCTAAAGGAGAAACAAAGAAACAGATGGAAATGAAAAAATTTAAAATATTTTATTATATACATATCCAACTGCTTAGCACATTAATGGACTTCACATGATCTTGGAACTAATAGTGTTTTAATATATAACGATAGAGCTAAAATCTTAGCAAAACTATAGTTCTATTGTCAGATTTGCTTAATAAATTCGAGTTATAGATCATAATTAATAGGAAAAACTACACCGTAATTTCTCCTAAAAATAATATCATGTAAATATATATTAAAATATTAATATATAATAATACATATATTTATATATAATCAATGTATATTATTTTATATATTTAACTAGCGAATATAATTATTTTTAGCCGACCGTCCAAATATATAGGAGCGGGTCAGGGTCGTTGGATATTTTAAAAGATACAGGTGGGTTTTATTTAATACAAATAATACACTTGGTGGGTTATGAAAATGCCACATAGCGAAGATAAAGTCAAAAAATTGACCAGGTTAGTTCTGTTAGATATATGGATAAGTTTGAGCCCAAAACTAAACGTTAGGGGCATTTGCGGACGAAAAAATTAACGGAGGGTATTTTTAAGCCATTTCAATATGTTTGGAGTATTGTTGCCCCTTCTGTTAGATATAGGGATAACTTTGAGCCCAAAAACAAACGTTAGGGGCATTGGCGGACCAAAACGTTAACAGAGGGTATTTTTGAGTCATTTTCAATACGTTAGAGGTATTGTTGGCCCTTTTTCGTTTTAAAATTAACCGTGTTCTAGTGCATCGAGGAAGTTCGGCTAATATCATACAATGAAGAGTATTGGAACAAGCTAAACTCACTAGAGGCATTATTCCGGTGACAAAACTCCTCGCTGGATTCAACCTTGCAAGCGTGACGACCTGGGGAGAGATATTGATGCTCACGAATGCTGAAAGAGTAACGAAAACAACTCTCTTCGAAGTATGGATGGTGATATGGGATAGAACATCATCTTAGGAAGGCCATGGTTACAAGAGATGAAAGATGTACCTTCGACGTATCACTAATTGCTAAAGTTTCTGATGCACGAAGGAATCAAGAAGATAAGAGGTGATCAACAGACAACGAAGGAGATGAATGCAATCTCAGTTTCTAGTTGAAAAGGCGAGGAGCGCACGGAATAGCAATTACAGGAACCAGTGCCTATTCCCGAGTTAGAAGAGGTGATTCCATGGGCAGAATCATCAGAACAATATCAGATGCCGAGATGTTTTCAAGTTCTGGAAGAAACGGACGCAATGAAATCCACTACATAGGAACTACAGCAAGTGGCATTGTTTGAAGAATTCTTTGAAAGAAAATTTCACTTGGGGACAGGACTGCATCCTGAGCTCAGGTCCGATTTTATTGAATTCTTTAAAATTAACGTTGATTGTTTTGCATGGTCGCACTAGGATATGACAGGTATCCCGACCAAAATAGCCGTGCACAAGCTGAGTTTGGATCCCAACGTACCACCGGTACGGCAGAAGAAGCGCCCTATTGCCGTGGCCAGAAATAAATTCGTCAAAGAAGAGGTAACCTGCTTGCTTAAAATTGGTTCGGTCAGAGAGGTAAGATATCCAGACTGGCTAGCAAATGTATTAGTAGTTCCTAAGAAGAAAAATAAATTTAGTATGTGTGTAGACTATAAAGATCATAATAAGGCCTCCCCGAAAGATTCGTTTGCACTGCCAAATATCAATCAAATGATTGATGCCATGACCAAGCACGAACTGATGATTTTACTTGATGCTTATTCCGGGTACAACCAAATTAAGATGAATCTGGAAGATTAGGAAAAGACTTCATTTATAATAAATTTTGGTACATATTGTTACAATGTAATGACTTTTGGGTTGAAAAATGCCAGAGCCACTTATCAACGCTCATGAACAAGATGTTTGACAAGCAAATAGGAAAAACTATGGAAGTTTATATAGATAATATGCTCGTTAAGTCTTTGAATGCAGGTGACCACCTTAAGCATTTGCAAGAAACATTCGATATCCTGAGGAAGCATAACATGAAACTTAACCCCGAGAAGTGCGCACTTGGGGTCATATCCAGTAAGTTCCTGGGGTTTCTGGTCTCACAAAAGGGAATTAAAGTAAAACCCAAAAACATCAAGGCCATAGAAGATATCCCGGATCAATTATCAAACGTGAAGGAAGTCCAAAGACTCACAGGAAGGTTAGCAGCTTTGAGCAGGTTCATTTCACGATCGTCGAAAAAATGTCATCACTTCTTTACATTGCTCAAACAACATCAACAACATACTAGTCTTATCCCACATCGTAGGGTCTGGGGAGGGTAGTGTGTACGCAGACCTTACCCCTACCTTGTGAGGATAGAGAGGTTATTTTCAATAGACCATCGGCTCAGAAAAGCATAAGCACTACTTTACATTGCTCAAAAAGAAGAACAATTGCTCAAAACGAAGAACAATTTCGAACGGACGCCAGAGTGCCAACATGCTTTGAGGGACCTGAAGAAGTAATTATCAAGCTCTCCATTGCTCTCGAAACCGAAAGAAGGAGAAACATTGCTAGTCTAAACTCACGATTTCAGAAGTTAAGGTAAGTGCAGTTTTAGTCCGGCAGGACAAAAGTGCGCAGTTCCCTACTTATTATGTTAGCAAAAGTTTAACGGGAGCAGAAACTCACTACCCACATTTGGAAAAACTGGCTTTAGCTCTCGTAGTCGTCGCTTGGAAGCTGAGGCCCTATTTTCAATGCCACCCAATAGTTGTGGTGAGTACTTTACCTTTGCGGAACATCATTCATAACCCGAGAACTCGGGCAGATTGGCCAAATAGGTCGTCGAAATGAGTGAATTCGACATAGATTATAAACAGAGGACTGCAACTAAGTCACAAGTCTTGGCTGACTTCGTGGCTGATTTTAGTTCGGGACTGCTGCCTCTAGCAACCAAGGAGGCAGTAATGGTGTCGGAATCAGCATCAGGGGTTTGGAACTTGTTTACGGACAGAGCCTCGAACGTAAAAAGGTTCGGGCTTGGAATAGTTTTAATCATGCCTTCGGGGAATCCTTAAGGCAAGCCCTCAGCACGATCCCTTTAACTAACAATGAAGCAGAGTATGAAGCTTTGATTGCAAGGCTCAAATTGGCCTGGGGACTTGATTCCGAGGTTATAAAAATCAAATGCGACTCAGAGCTGGTGGTAAATAAGGTTTATGGGATCTTTGATACCAAAGAAGAACGTATGCAACAATACATGGTAAAGGTCCAGGCTCTTTTGGCACGATTTCATGAGTGGTAAATAACTCATATCTCGAGAGAGGATAATGCATAAGCGGATGCATTAGAAAAATTAGGTTCTTCAACGAAAATAAAAGGATCGGAGTTAGGAATGGTAGTACAACTGATAAGCTCAGTCCTTGATAGGGACAGTTACTATGAGGTGAATTCGGCTAGTCTGGTCTGGGAACAGAGGATTGAAATAATCAACTACCTCGAGCACGAAAAGTTGCCCAATGATCCCAAAGCATCACAGGCGTTATGCACCAAAGCTGCATATTATAGCTTTAGGAAAGGCCAATTGTATAGAAAATCTTTCCAAGGCCCGCTGTGCCAGTGTTTAGGAGAGTCAGAAGCTGACTATGTCATGAGAGAAATCCACGAAGGGATATGCGGCAATCACTCAAGCACAAAGTCTTTGGTGTTGAAATTGGTACGGGCAAGATATTACTGGCCTCGCGTAGAACAAGACGCCAAAACGTTTGTACGAAAATGTGATAAGTGCTAACACTACGCATCACTAATACATCAACCGGCAGAACCTTTATATTCATTTTTGTCCCCATGGCTATTAATGAAATGAGGGATAGACATCGTCGGATCACTGCTACCGGCTCCCAGAAAGGTAAGGTTTCTTTTAATTTTGACTGATTAGTTTTCTAATGTATGGAAGCAGGTTCTTATCATAGAACGCGAAGTGGTCGATTTCCTATGGGAAAATATAATTTGTAGGTTCGGAATACTAAAAGAGATAGCATGCGACAATGTGCCATAGTTTATTAGTGCAAAAGTTACAAAGTTCTTCGAAGACCTGAAAATAAAGAGAATCACATCCTTACCTTATCACCCGAGCGTAAACGGTCAAGCAGAGTCAACAAACAAAGTGATCATTCAAAACCTCAAGAAAAGGTTGGAAGCAGCTGTCACGACCCGAAATTCCCACCTTCGGGGCCGTGATGGCTCCTAACATTTCACTTGCTAGGCAAGCCAATATTAGAATAATCTTAACTATTTTTAAACAAATTAAATTAAATGGAAGTCAATTACTGAAATAAAGTGTGGAAAACCATAACTACCGAATTATCAAATACATCCCCGAATCTAGTGTCACAAGTACGAGCTACTAGAATAATACAAATAAAGGTCTGAATAAAATTCAAATTGTTTGAAAGATAATACACAACTAAGATAAGATAGAAGGGGACGTCAGAACTACGAACGCTGTGCACTTATTCCTCAAGTCTCCTCGGAGTAGCTGAATCTGAGTATGTCTATGGTATGCCGTTGGGACCAACTCCAAAATCTGTACAAGAAGTACAGAGTATAGAATGAGTACAACCGACCCCATGTACTCCGTAAGTGTCGAGCCTATCCTCGATGAAGTAGTAGAAAGGCTATGACAAGACACATCCGCAAATAACATGTACAAGTATATCTAAATATGAAGCAACAATAAAACAATAAATAACAATTTATAAATTTGGGAGGGAACATGCGAAGGGGAATGATATAACAATTTTAGCAGGAGGAGTGTCACGTAACAGCCAATTAATTCATCAACAATAAAATGAGCAACTGATAATATGAAAATGGCAAGGCACCCACCCTTCGTGAGTTTACTCTCATTCCTCCTATAAACTAATAAATAAATAATAATAATAATTGGCACGGCATCACCCTTCGTGCTTTAACTCTCTTTTGGCACGGCATCACCCTTCGTGCTTTTACACTCTCTGAAAATGACACGGCATCACCCTTCGTGCTTTTACACTCTAAAATGGCACGACAATACCCTTCGTGCTTTTACACTCTTTCTCACCATTACAATGATAATATAAATTCGAAAGAGTTTTTCAGTGTGGGGATATACACTTATCAATCAATTCAATACCAGAATACCGACTTCACCTTCCAAAATATTTAACAATAATTAAATAAATCATAATTTCATGAATCATGATCAAATAATCAATAATAAACTTAAGCAGGAATATCTCAATTAAATTGGCAATTATTCTCGATAAACAAATTCCACCCGCATGCTTTGAATCAACCACAAGCATAAGTACTTGTCACCTCACAATACGTTGTACCCGCACATTAAATCACGTAGCAAATAGATAATCAATATACTCAATACAAATCGTGTATTGAATACAAATAGACAATTCAAGACAAATAAGTCCTACTCCCTCAAGTCAAGGTTAACCACGACACTTACCTCGCTTTGCAACCAAATTCAAAATTTCAATAAACCTCTTCCTCACGAATTCTTGTCCGAAATCCTCAAATCTAGTCATAAACAATTCAATAAACTCAATACTAATCGTAGAAATTAATTCCATATAAATTTACTAATTTTTCGGATTAAAATTTGAAATTCATCTAAAAAGTCAACAGTGGGGCCCACGTCTCAAATCTCATAAAAACTTACAAAATTAAAACACCCGTTCCGAGACGAGTCCAACCATATAAAAATTACCAAATTCCGATGTCAAATGGACCTTCAAATCTTAATTTTTCGTTTTTGGAAAGTTTTACAAAACTTTCAATTTCTTCCATCTAAATCCAAAATAAATGATGAATATAGACAATGATTTATGAAATATAATCATATTTGGTTATAGAACCAAATTCAAAGTCGTGAAAATCCCTTTGAAATCGCCTAATTTCGAGATACAAAACTCAAAATAAGTAAAAATGGCTAACTGCGCACATATTCTCGCATCTGCGAAATGGCTTACCCAGTGTGTGTCCGCATCTGTGGAACTTGAGCCGCATTTGCGGATGCATAGAGGCACATGAATGAGCCGCATGTATGAAACACCAGAACGGGAACTTGTAGTTTTTGCAAAAATGATCCGAAATATGTCTGAAACTCACCCGAGTCTCTCGGGATCTCGTCCAATTATCCCAACAAGTGCCGTAACATAATACGGACTTACTCTGGGTCTCAAATCACATCAAACAACATCGAAATTACAATTCACATCACGATTCGAACTTGAGAGTTTCAAACTTTTCCATTTACCAAAACTTGTGCCGAAACATGTTAAATGAATCCGGAATGACTTCAAATTTGGCACACAAGTCATAACTGACATAACAGAGCTATTCAAATTTCCGAAATCGGATTCCCACCCCGATATCAAAAAGTCGATTTCGAGGTCAAACTTTGGAAATCTTTAGCCTTTAGTTTTCTAGTTCCGTTAAATGGCCATAACTTGAGCTAGGGACCTCCATATAAAATTCCGGGCGCCCAAGTCCCAAATTACAATACGGACCTACCGGAACTATCAAAACACAGATTCGGGTTCGTTTGCTCAAAGTATTGACCAAAGTCAACTCAGTTGAGTTTTAAGGCTCTATTTCACATTTTAATCCATTTTTCACATAAAAGCTTTCCGGAAAATTATACGGATTGCGCACGCAAGTCGAAGAATGATAAATAGTGCTTTTCAGGGTCTTAGAACAAAGAATTAATTATTAAATTTAAAGATGACCTTTGGGTAATCACATTCTCCACCTCTAAAACAAATGTTCGTCCTCGAACGGAATTAGAAAAGTACCTGAGCTGATGAAAAGTTGTGGATAATTACTCCGCATGTCTGACTCGGACTCCCAGGTAGATACTTCTACCGGCTGACCTCTCCATTGCACTCGAACTGATGGATAACTCTTGGAATTCAACTGTCGGACCTGCCGGGCTAGAATAGCTACCGGCTCCTCCTCATAAGTCAAATCCTTATCCAATTGGACTGAGCTGAAATCTAACACATGGGACGGATCGCCATGATATATTCGCAACATAGACTCAACGGATGAACCGCTGATAAACTAGGTGGTAATGCAAACATGTAGGTTACTTCGCCCACCCTTTCAAGAATTTCGAAGGGTCCTATATACCTAGGGCTCAACATTCCCTTTTTTCCGAACCTCATTACACCTTTCATAGGTAAAACTCGGAGCAATACTCTTTCTCCAACCATGAATGCAATATCACGAACTTTACGGTCAGCATAACACTTTTGCCTAGACTGAGCTGTGCGAAGTCGATACTGAATAATTTTGACCTTATCTAAGGCATCCTGTACCAAATCGATACCCAACAACCGAGCCTCCCCCGATTCAAACCAACCAACTGGCGAACGACATCGCCTTTTGTATAATGCTTCATATGGAGCCATCTGAATGCTCGACTGGTAACTATTATTATAAGCAAACTCTGCAAGTGGCAAGAACTGATCCCAAGAACCTCGAAAGTCTATAACACATGCGCGAAGCATATCTTCCAATATCTGAATAATGCACTCTGACTGTCAGTCTGTCTATGGATGAAATATTGTGCTCAACTCAACCAGCGTGCCTAACTTACGCTGCCCAACCCTCCAAAAGTGTGAGGTAAATTGCGTACCTCGATCTGAAATAATAGACACGGGCACACCGTGAAGGCAGACAATCTCATGAATGTAAATTTCAGCTAACTGTTCTGAAGAATAGGTAATTGCTACTGGAATGACATGTGCCGACTTGGTCAACCTGTCCACAATAACCCAAAATACGTCGAAATTTCTCTGACTTCGTGGAAGCCCGACAACATAATCCATAGTGATACGTTCCCACTTCCACTCGGGAATTTCTAACTTCTGAAGCAAACCACTAGGTCTCTGATGCTCATACTTAACTTGCTGACAATTCAGAAACCAAGCTATATATGCAACTATATACTTCTTCATTCTCCTCCACCAATAATGTTGCCGTAAATCATGATACATTTTGGCGGCACCTGGATGAATAGAATACCTAGAACTGTGGGCTTCTTCTAGAATTAATTCACGAAGCCCATCCACATTAGGCACACAAATACGACCATGTATTCGCAGAACTCCATCTTCCCCCACAGCAACCTGTTTGGCATCACTATGTTGCACCGTGTCCTTAAGGACAAGTAAATGAGGATTATCATACTGCCGCTCTCTGATGCGCTCATATAAAAAAGGCCGAGCGATTGTACAAGCTAGAACCCGACTGGGTTCTTAAACATCTAACCTCACGAACTGATTAGCCAAAGTCTAAACATCTTCCGCTAACGGTCTCTCACCCACCGGAATATACGCAAGACAACCCATACTCTCAGCCTTTCTACTCAAAGCATCGACCACCACATTGGCCTTTCCGAGGTTATACAAAATAGTGATATCATAGTCCTTCAACAGCTCCAACCATCTTCTCTGCCTCAAATTGAGATCCTTTTGTTTGAACAGATATTGTAAGATATGATGATCAGTAAATACGTCACACGAGACACTGTACAGGTAATGCCTCCAAATCTTCAGTGCGTGAACAATGGCTGCCAGTTCTAAGTCATGAACAAGATAATTCCTCTCTTGAACTTTCAACTGCCGTGATGCATATGCAATCACCCTGTCATCTTGCATCAATACCGTACCAAGTCCAACGCGAGATGCATCACAATACACTATATAAGATCCTGAACCTGTGGGTAGTACCAACACTGGCGCCGTAGTCAAAGCAGTCTTGAGCTTCTGAAAGCTCAACTCACACTCATATAACCATCTGAATGGAATACCTTTCTGGGTCAGTCTGGTCAATGAGCTTGCTATAGATGAAAACCCTTCCACTAATCGACGATAATAACCTGCCAAGCCTAGGAAACTCCGGATCTCTATAACTGAAGTAGGTCTAAGACAATTCTGAATAGCCTCAATCTTCTTAGGATCCACTTTTATACCTTCTGCCGATACAACATGCCCCCCAAAACCAACTTAGTCTAACCAAAATTCACATTTTGAAAATCTGGCATATAATTGATTATTCTTCAAAGTCTGAAGCACACCCCGAAGATGCTGCTCATGCTCCTCTCGACTGCTAGAGTAAATCAAGATATCATCAATGAATACAACCATAAAAGAATTCAAATAGGGCTTGAACACCTGATGCATCAAATCCATAAATGCTGCTGGGGCATTTGTAAGCCCAAATGACATCACTAGGAATTCGTAATGCCCATACCGAGTCCGAAAAGCTATCTTAGGGACATCAGATGCCCTAATCTTCAACTGATGGTAACCAGACCTCAAGTCGATATTTGAAAACACCTTGGCAACCTGAAACTTATCAAATAAGTCATCAATTCTTGGCAGTGGATACTTGTTCTTGATGGTATCCTTGTTTAACTGCCGATAATCTATACACATTCGCACTGAACCATCTTTCTTCTTTACAAATAACATTGGTGCACCCCATGAAGAGACATTAGGTCTAATAAATCCCTAATCAAGCAAGTCTTATAACTGCTCCTTCAGTTCTTTCAGTTCCGGCGGGGCCATATAGTATGGTGGAATAGAAATTGGCTGAGTGCCCGAAGTCTACATCTCTGTCGGGTGGCATCCTCGACAAATCTGCAGGAAATACTTTCGGAAATTCACGAACAACTGGTACTGAGTCCATTAAAGGAACATCCGCACTGGAATCACGAATATAAGCCAAATATGCTAGACATCCTTTATCGATTATACGTTGAGCCTTTATATAAGAAATAACCCTGCTAGTAGAATGTCCAGGAGTTCCTTTCCATTATAATAGAGAGAACCCCGGCATGGCTAGGGTCACCGTCTTGGCATGACAATCCAGTATAGCACGATAAGGTGACAGCCAATCCATACCCAAGATGACATAAAAACCTACCATATAAAGAAGTAGAAGATCCACACTAGTCTCAAGACTCCCACTAGTAACCATACACGAACAATAGACATGATCTACCATGAAAGAATCTCCTACTGGAGTGGACACACACAGAGGAGCACTCAGAGAATCATGGGGAATCACCAGATATGAAGCAAAATAAGAGGACACATAGGAATAAGTAGATCCTGGATCAAATAGAACTGAAGCATCTCTATGGAAAACTAGAACAATACCTGTTATCATGACATCAGATGATTCGACCTCAAGCCTAGCTGGAAAAGCATAAAACCGAGACTGGGCCCCACCACTCTGAACTGCGTCCGTGGGACAGCCCCTAACTGGCTGGCCTCCACCTCTAACGGCCTGACCCTACCTCTAATGGTCTGACCTCCACCTCTAGCTGCCTGACCCCTACCTCTAGCTAGTTGAGCAGGCGGTGAAGCAACCAGTGCTGGAATCATAGCATGAGAACCCTGCTATTGCATGCTTCCCTGAGACTTGGGGCAGAATCTAGCAATGTGCCTCGGAACACAACAAGTATATATAACCTCGGCTGCTGTGACTGATGACCCTGAAATTTTCCATGTCGACCTGAGTAACCACCTTGGAAACCCTGGATCAGAGATGCACTAATAGGAGTTGGTTGTGCACTATAGGATGCCTGGAGCGCTGAATGAACCAGTATGGGAGGATGACCCCTACCAAAATTACCCTTTCCTCCAGACGAGGCACCACTGAACCCACCGAACTGTCGAGGCCTCTTATCAGACCCCTGCCCTCTTTCCTGTGCAAGAACCATCTCGATCCTCCTAGCAACATTAGCAGCCGCCTGAAAAAAAATCTCACTTCGGGTCTCCTTGGCCATCTGAAGCCTGATAGGGTGAGTAAGTCCCTCAATAAACCTCCTCACTCTGTCTCCTTCAGTAGGAAGTAAAAGGAGAGCATGACGGGCTAGATCCACAAAACGGGTCTCGTACTAAGTAACAGTCATACTACCCTACTGGAGATGCTCAAACTGCCTACGAAAATCCTCTCTCAATGTGATAGGGAGGAACTTCTCTAGAAATAGCCGTGAGAACTGCTCCCAAGTCAGCGTAGGTGACCCAGCTGGTCTGGTCAACATAAAATCTCTCCACCACCTCTTGGCGGAACTCGTCATCTGAAATACAGCAAAATCGAACCCATTGGTCTCAACTATACCCATGTTCCGTAGCACCTCATAGTAGCGGTCAAGACAATCATGTGGGTCCTCAAAAGGTGTACCATTGAAGTGAACTGGAAAGAACTTAGTAAATTTATCCAGTCTCAATAAGGCCTTAGAAGACATGGCGGCCCTATCATCGGCCTGTGCCACAATAATTGGCTGAACTAC
This sequence comes from Nicotiana otophora, assembly GCA_000715115.1. Classification (NCBI taxonomy): domain Eukaryota; kingdom Viridiplantae; phylum Streptophyta; class Magnoliopsida; order Solanales; family Solanaceae; genus Nicotiana; species Nicotiana otophora. Next base: position 129,889 of record AWOL01S0055293.1, on the reverse strand, counting down.
CCCAACTGGCGGGGCTGTTGGAGCCTGATATTGTGGAGCCATCAACTCCGGAGCGGGAGTAGTGGGAGTTTGTGCTCCTCCCCCAGCCTGTGAGACGGCTGGTGCCACTGGAAACGTACCATTCTGGGCCACGCCCTCCATAAGACTCACCAAACGGACTAGGGCATCCAGAAGCACTGGAGTAGCTATGAATCCTTACAGGACCTGAGCTGGTCCAACTGGTACGGTCTAAACTGGAACCTCCTCCGTAAGATCCACCTGAGGTTCTACTATAGGTGTTGCTGCTTGAGTTCTAGCTTGAGATCTGCTTCTGCCTCTACCTCGGCCTCTGGCACGACCTCGGCCTCTGGCACGACCTCGGCCTTGGCCTCTACGCCTGGTCATAGTTGACACCGGGGGCTCTGGTCCCTGTCCATCAGTAGATGTATTACGTGTTCTCACCATCTATGAGAGAATACAAATAGAATGGTTCAATCATTGATGATAGAATAAGATCGCATGACAGATTAAGAAAGAAGTGATATTGTTCCTAAACTTCGTAGCCTCTGAAAGATAAGTAAAGACGTCTCTGTACCGATCATTCAGACTCTACTAAGCTTGCTCGTGACTCGTGAGACCTAATTAATCTAGTGCTATGATACCAACTTGTCACGATCCGAAATTCCCACCTTCGGGACCGTGATGGCACCTAACATTTTTGTTGCTAGGCAAGCCAACGTTAGAATAATCTTAACCATTTTAAAATAATTTAAATTAAATGGAAGTCAATTACTGAATAAAGTACGGAAGACCATAACTACCGAATCATAAAATACCTCCTCGAATCTAGTGTCACAAGTACACGGGCTTCTAGAATAATACAAAAATAGGTCTAAATAAAATTCAAATTGTTTGAAAGATAATACACAACTAAGATAAGATAGAAGGTGACTTCAGAACTACGAACGCTGTGCAGTTATACCGCAAGTCTCCTCGGAGTAGCTGAATCTGAGCACGTCTATAGTACGCCGCTGGGACCAACTCCAAAATTTGCACAAGAAGTGCAGAGTGTAGTATGAGTACAACCGACCCAATGTACTCCGTAAGTGTCGAGCCTAACCTCGACGAAGTAGTGACGAGGCTACGATAATACATGTACGTAAATAACCTGTACAAGCATATACAAATACGAAGCAACAATAATACAATAAATAACAATTTATAAATTTGGGAGGGAACATGCGAAGGGGAATGATATAAAAATTTCAGCAGGAGGAATTTTACGTAACAGCCAATTAATTCACCAACAATAAAATGAGCAACTGATAATATGAATATAGCATGGCACCACCCTTCGTGCTTTTACTCTCATTCCTCCCATAAACTGATAAATAAATAATAATAATAATAATAATAATAATAATAATTGGCACGGCATCACCCTTCGTGTTTTAACTCTCTTTTGGTTCGGCATCACCATTCGTGCTTTTACACTCTCTGAAAATGACACGGCATCACCCTTTGTGCTTTTACACTAAAAAATGGCACGGCAATACCCTTCATGCTTTTACACTCTTTCTCACCATGACAATGATAATATAAATTCGGAAGAGTATTTAAGTGTGGGGATATAAACTTAACAATCAGTTCAATACCAGAATACCGACTTCACCTTCCAAAATATTCAACAATAATTAAATGAATAATAATTTCATGAATAATGATCAAATAATCAATAATAAACTTAAGCAGAAATATCTCAATTAAATAGGCAATTATTCTCGATAAACAAATTCCACCCGCATGCTTTGACTAAACCACAATGCATAAGTACTCGTCACCTCACATATACGTTATACCCGCACATTAAATCACGTAGCAAATAGACAAATAAGTCCTACTCCCTCAAGTCCAGGTTAATCACGATACTTACCTCGCTTTGCAACCAAATTCAAGATTCCAATAAACCTTTGCCTTGCGAATTCCTGTCCTAAATCCTCAAATATAATCATAAACAATTCAATATACTCAATACAAATCTTAGGAATGAATTTCATATGAATTTACTAATTTTTCTGATTAAAATCTGAAATTCATCTAAAAAATTAACAGTGGGGACCACGTCTCAAATCTCAGAAAGACTTACGAAATCCGAACACCGGTTCCGAGACGAGTCCAACCATACAAAAATTACCAAATTGCGATGTCAAATAGAACTTCAAATCTTAATTTTTCACTTTTGGAAAGTGTTACAAAAATTCCAATTTCTTCCCATCTAAATCCGAAATAAATGATGAATATAGACAATGATTTATGAAATATAATCACTTTTGGTAATAGAACACTTACCCAATTCAAAATCGTAAAAATCCCTTTGAAATCGCCTAAATCCGAGACTCAAAACTCAAGAATGAGTAAAAATGGCTAACTCCATATTTTTAAGTATTTTGTCCAGCATGTTCGCATCTGCGGACATATTTTCGCATCTGCAGAACTTGCCCAGCATATGTCTGCATCTGCAGACCTTGATCTGCATTTGTAGATGCGCAGAAGCGCATGAAGGAGCCGCAGAAGTGGTGCCTTCTGCATTTGCGAAGGCCGAGCCGCAGAAGCAGTGCCGCACCTATGCTCCAAAAGTTGCAGGTGCAAAACACCAGAACTGGTAGTTTTTGCAAAAATGATCTGAAACATGTCCAAAACTCACCCGAGCCACTCGGGACCTCGTCGAATTATCCCAACAGGTCCCGTAACATAATACAGACTTACTTGGGGTGTCAAATCACATCAAAAAATATCGAAATTACAATTCACACCTCGATTCGAACTTAAGTGTTTCAAACTTTTTCGTTTACCAAAATTTGTGCCGAAACATGTTAAATGAATCTGGAATGACTTCAAATATGGCACACAAGTCATAACTGACATAACAGAGCTATTCAAATTTCTGGAATCGGATTCTGACCCTGATATCAAACAGAAATCCGTGGTCAAACTTTGGAAATCTTTAGCCATTAAATTTCTAATTCCGTTAAATGGCCATAACTTGAGCTAGGGACCTCCAAACTAAATTTCGGGCATTTGTCCAAGTCCCAAATTATGATATGAACCTACCGAACTGTCAAAATGCTGATCCGGGTTCGTTTGCTCAAAGTGTTAACCAAAGTCATCTTAGTTGCATTTTAAGGCTCTATTTTATATTTTAATCTATTTTTCACATAAAAACTTTCTGAAAAATTATACGGTCTGCGCACGCAAGTCGAGAAATGATAAATAGTGCCTTTTGAGGTCTTAGAATAAAGAATTAATTATTAAATTTAAAATTGACTTTTTGGGTCATCACAACAGCAAAAGGCAAATAACCCGAAGAGTTGCCCGGAGTCCTATGGGCCTACTGAACAACGGCCAAATCAAGTACATGAGAAACGCATTTTTCCCTCATGTACGGTGTTGAAGCCCTAATCCTGGTTGAAGTGGGGGAATCCACTTTGAGGTATTCTCTGACAAACAAAGAATCAAATGACGAAGCAATGCTAATAAACTTAGAACAGCTCGAGGGATGCAAGGACTTGGCGCATGTAAGAATAGCAGTACAAAAGTAGAGGATGGAGCGATATTACAATCAGAGAGCCAACTTTTGTTTTTTACAAAGTAGGAGACTTGGTTCTAAGAAAAGCAACACAAAATACCCGGGAGCTAAACACGGGAAAGCTAGATCCGACATGGGAAGGCCCTTACCAAATTTCAGCTGTTACTGGAAAAGGTTCATACGAGTTGGATAACCAGAATGGAGATAAGTTGCCCAACAACTGGAACGTGTAACACCTCAAAAGATATTATTGTTGATGAACAACACTCAAACATAAAGTATGTGTTGCACTCTTTTTTCCTTTGTTCAGTTTTTGTCCCAATTGGGTTTTTCTTGTAAGGTTTTAACGAGGAAGCGATGGAAAACATACTACGAAGATAGAAGTAATAAGACCTTTGATAACAAGGCAAACGAACAAGCTTCCACTCGGGGAAGATTAGGTAATCTTTGGTTCGATAGCAAATTTCCACCGGGAAGTTAATTTTGCTACCGAACAGAGGTTACCCGACCGTTCACGGGCACAAATCGCCAGAGGATTTTTAGGTATTCTTTTGCTCGATAGCATGGATTCCTAAGGGGAAACAAGATATGTTACCGAGTGAAGGATTACCTAGAATTTCATTTGTGGGACCTTCGAAGATACAAGATTTCTAGTGTTCCAATTCGCATTCTTCACACTCAAACATTGGGGGGAGGGGAATGCTATGAGGATATGGCAACAATTGCTACCACATCAACCAAAAACGAAAATCCAAAAACAAAAGCATCATCGGGACCGGGGACTGCACTGCCAACCCCGTAGAAACAAGTTGTACAAGATAGCCATAGGTAATGGCAATTTCCTTTCTACATAGCAAAATGCTTATGTAATTTCTGAAAATAGAAGGAATAAAATTAAATCCTTTTGCTTTTATCTTGTTTCTTGTCCTAATGATGAGCTGATTTTGTCATTTTAATGTTAAACAAATACTTCAAAAGTTAGTGTCGTAATGAACAGGAGACGTCCTTTTCAAGAGCACTGTAAACATAAGAGAGCCATTGTAACACCCCGAAAATTTTTGAAGAACTTAAGTGTAAAGCCCGGTAAAATTTGCAAAGAAAATAATATTTTATGGTGGCGGACTAGGCTTACGTGTTTTAGGATTATAGAAATTCTTCGCGGCGAGCTCGCCGCGGCTCAGACCTTTTGGGTTGAACAATGCACGGGAAGGTAAAGGATAATTGTTGGCAGAAAAGTGCATTTCTGTGGTCCATTATTCGACCGCAGAATCACTCTGCAGATCGCATAATGGCCGCAGAGTGAGGCAGTTAATTGGGTCAGTTGGAAGTAATTATGCGATCGACTATGCGATCGCATAACTGTTATGTGGTGTACTATGTGACCGCATAACTGTTATACTGACCGCAGATTCATGCAGATTTTTGGTCATTTTGGACACCAATTATGCGACCGATATGCGGTCGCATATGCGACCGCAGAGCCTGTTCCGGAGCTTCATTTTTGGTTTTTTAAAACCCGACCCTATTTTGTTAAATACACTCTTTGTGTCATTTTTGAGCAATTATCTGACATTTTAGAGGTAGAGAGGGTGCCCTAGAGTGAGAAAGTGTGCTCCAATATTGTTCTTCAATTTTTGCTCAAGTTTTGTAAGATTAAGAAGGCAAGCTCACTAGGTCTTCATCCTAGAGGTAAGATTCTACACCCTAAACCTTAATTTCGAAATCATGTGAGAATGGGTAATTAGCAAGATAATATTTGGGCATGAGAGTTGATTATTTTACATGTATGTGATATCAAGGGGTGTAGGAAGATTGTTGAACTAAGCATGGTAAAGATTGGGTTGTGGGATGATGGAATCCTCCATAAAAAGACCTTGAAACCTTAATCCACACTTAGTGTTTGATAAAATGCTCAAACGAGCTGAGACCATGAATAGCTTCCTAATTATGGTTCAATTTTGTTATGTCTCAAATAGATTGGATTGCTATAATTTTTGGAACGTTGTAGTTATTTAAGAAAAGCTCAATTGAGGTATGTCGGCTATACTTTCTTTCTTGGTATTGAATTCCATAATGTTTTCGTGAGTTTCAAAGTATGGGTTGCATATTAAAATGTTGTGGCTTGAATCGTATTTCAAAAGAAGGCTAGTATGCCAAATTGTGTGAGAAAATTTCAATATTCTCAAGACTTTTAATTGCTCATATGTGTATCTAAAGTCTTGATTGGGAATGTCTTGTTGTTGATAACCTATAAAGATGGTTGGAAGTGAAATCAGTAAATTGGGAATATAAAGTGTGGCCAACGTTCCAATAGTGAAAGTTATACTTGTGACCAATGGTGCCAATGAAATAATATGAGGAAGATTATGAAATGAGCTTTGACTCAACTATTCCAAAATTGACTTCGTTAATATAATCGGCTAAATGTTTATGAACTCAAGTGATGCCCATATGTGGTTGTTTTAGCTAATGCTATGCTTTGTAATTAATTTTCAATGTGATTTGCGTTCTTACATATTCGTGAGTAGAAATTGTGTATGATTTCAACTTGTACTTCGTTTGCCAATCATTTTAATCCATTTGTTGGAAAGAAATCGATTGTGTTTAAAGCCTTCATTACTAATGAATTTAAAGTTATGATTTTCGGAATATTCTACTTATTGATAATTATGATGATGATCTATGAAAGGGAAGAAATAAAAGTGTGGAATACAAAATACGGCGATTGCACCATGAATAAAGAATTATATGTATGGCCAAGAGAGCCAATGAAATAATAATGTTGTAAGTGGTTAAAAGTACGAATTGGGTGATATGTGATGTGAAAGGTTATGAGATGTACGTATTTGTACTTTTGTTTCCAATGTGTTATGAAACCCTATGGACGGTCTATGAAACGCATAGGCATATTGTGTTATGAAACCCTATGGAAGGTCTATGAAACGCATAGGTACATTATGATATGAAATACTGTGGACGGTCTATGAAACGCCTAGGTACATTGTGATATGAAATCCTGTGGACGGTCTATGAAATGCATAGTTACATTGTGATATGAAATCCTGTGGATGGTCTATGAAATGCATAGGTACATGGTGCTATGAAATCCTGTGGACGGTGTATGAAACGCATAGGTACATTATGTTATGAAACCCTATGGACGGTCTATGAAAAGCATAGGTCCATTGTGATATGAAATACTGTGGACGGTCTATGAAACGCATAGGTGCATCGTGTATAAGAGGTATAGATGTACGGTATGAATAAACACTACGGACAGTCTATGAAACGCATAAGTGTATAATATGGTATGTGAACACTAAGGACGGTCTAATGAGAGACATTATTAATGCAGACAATAGGTGCCCCTTTTGTTGTCCTTGTTTGTACAGGTTATTTCAATTACATTATATTATGTGTTCCACATATAGATCATATGGGCATTCTATTTTGAAAGAGGATTTCTAGCCATACATACTAGTGCTATTCGACAGTACTAACATCCCTTCTTCCGGGGGCACTGCATCTTTAATGGATGTAGGTGGTTTTACAGCAAGAGGCATTATTCAGTGATAGCAGTACACTCCTTTCAGCTAATTTGGTGAGTCCCACTTCATTTCGGGGTCATGTATCTTTTGTTTATCATGTACATTGTGGTTGAGGTATAGTCGGGGCCTTGTTGCCGGCATTTTCATATTACTCTTTAGTTGTACTTAGAGGCTCCGTAAGCAGGTTGTGGGTGGTATTTGATGTTGGGAATTAGATTAGAACTGTTGGTATTTGGCAACATATTGTTTTTTATTAAATCTATAAACTCGTACTATTTTGGAAATATTGAATGATGCTGTTAATGGGAATGAAATGGAAGCGGTTAATGAAATCTCTTCAGTATTTGATTAACGGAGTACATCTCCTCTTTATGCACGAATAAATTTGGGTAGAATGAAGTCTAACAGGCTTGCTCAGTCGGGTTCACTCGGTTGAGCGCCGGTCGCACTCCTCAGTTTTTGGGACGTGACAAACATCTCTTATAAAAACCCTCACGTTAAAGGGTTGGTTATGAAAGAATCAATGCCCAGAATCCAAAATTCCATCGGGGAAAAATTCACCTGAAGCCACATATGAAAAGGACGCAAAAGCAAACTTATGCAAATATTCATAGAAACCCTCATATAAAAGGGAAACTTGCGCAAATATTCATAAAGACCCTCATATAAAAGGAAAACTTGCGCAAATATTCATAAAAACCCTCACGTAAAAGGGATAATACTCGGAACCAAAATGCTTCGAAGAAAAGCATCTGAGACTACACATAGTAAAGCGCAAATTGAAAAACATGCATAGAATACTTGAGCAAATGCAAAAGTTAATGGCTTGCATGGATGTTCAAACAAAAGTAAGACTCAAACGTTACATGGAAAAAAATGTCTTTATTTACAAGAACGAGCCAATACATTACAAGTGCAAAATGGGAAAAGAAAACGCTAAACTACAGCGCCTCCGGAGCCAGGAGGAAGAGAAGTATCCGCATTGGCGGGAAGAGTAGGTGTTCTGCCGATGGCTCAACGATTTCCCCAGTTTGGTCTTTGGCCTCATCGACTTTAGATCCTTCTTCAGTTTCTGAAAACTCGAAACCGAAATCAGAAGAACTTGGAGCATCATATTGCACCGAGATTTCATTTTTTGTACCCAACTCAAGCTCTCGAGTTTTAGTAATTTCGGCATCAACATCAATGATACCAGCTTTGGCATCTTCCAAGGTTTTCCTCCTCATGATATACATGGAATAACGTTTTTTCAACAATGAGGGAAGCCACTCGGTGCTTAAGTTCTTCTTTTAGTTGAATAACCTCGGCGGAAAGGTTTTCCTAAGCAGATCTAGTGGATTGTACGCTGACGTCAAGCTCGCAGACAGTTGAACTAAAGAGCCTATTATGCTCGATAGTTTTCCTGTACTTCTGTTATAGCTTGGCATATTTCCCCTCCACAACAACAAGCTCTTTACTTTTGGAGTTCAAGGCTGCCTCCAAGTTAATCACTCTTTCAGCGGAGGCAGCCTCACGGTCGGTTGCAGCAAGAACAACATTTTCGAATTCTACCCATTTGGCCCACGACTTATCAAAATTAACCCTCAGCGGCCTAATTTCTTGGCTGAGAGTTACCACTTCTTGCTCGCCTCGCTGCAAACGAGCCTCCAAAACATCAGCCTCAGTAGCTCTGGTTTCCAGTTCCGAGAGGCGGAGAGCAGTCTGATCTCGTTCCGCCAAAAGTTGATCTCATTTAGAAGTAAGTTCTTCCGTCTCATAAATCAACCTTTGAAAGCCCTCAAAGGCAAGAAAGTTGGCATACACAATAGGAAGAGGAAAAACTTAGAATACATTCGTTCAAAAGTAAAAGAAATAACAGAGGAAAGAACGAACGCATTATTGCGGTGTTATGCATAGCATTGTTCAACAAACACTCACCCGAGATGAGAAAATTGGTTGAAACATTGGTGTAATGCAGTCACTGATGAGATGTCACCTCTCGCAAAGAGCAAAAAATCATCTGCAAAACACAAGTATGTGATTGCTAGTTTTGAGCATCTCGGATGGTAATAAAATTGTTCCACATCTATCAATCCTCTTAGGCTCCTTCTCAAGTATTCCATTGCAATGGCAAAGAGGAAAGAAGACATGAGATCTCCTTGTCTGAGTCCTTTAGCAACATTGAAAGGTTTTGATGGTTCCCGATTGATCAAGATAGTATAATTGACTGTATTCATATATTTACTCATACCTTTTGTTAGAAAAATAATGGGATAAAATAATCTGGTTTCGATAGTGTAATCACTGTACTTAAGGAATTTAAGCTTCCCACTTAGTTGCTGTATGGATAATAGCAAAATTTCTTCAAGATTTTACGAAGCCTCTGAAATTCGAATTTCAGCAATTAACTCGAATTTTCCACAAGAACAAAATATTTGCGAGTTGTAGAAAATAAGTAGAAGAGAAAGAGATGGAAATTTTCATATGTATATCATTTTGGAGATGATATGAGTAATTATAATACGAATTAACATACTCATCTCTTCATAAGATGCACCTTTTAAAAACCAATAGTCACCTCTTCTGAATTTAAAAAAACTGTAAAAAAATGTTTTCTAAAATTTAATTAAAAAAACTGTTTTTAATTAGTTAATAAAATAATAAGTGACTAAAATATTAATTTCGAGCTACTTAATTGGCCCAATTGCCCCAAGTGCCCAATCTTGACTATTAATAATATAGTCAAATTTTAATTTCCTTCCAAAACATCCTTTAAGATATTAAAACTATATAAGACAAAGAAGTGATTTTAAACACTTCTTCCTTTTTTTTCCAATGAGGGACAAAACAATCTCTTCTTAAATACTCCCATCAAATACTAATTAATCTAACAATCTTCCACTTAGTTAGTGATTGCTGCTGTTTATAAGATTCACGTATATAGTAAGTATCTTTTGATTTAAACCTACTATTTGTATAAACTATTTAAGACCTTGTCGAAATTGAGGTTAGATTAAGTTCTATTAAACCACAACTCCTATATGACAAGACGGAAAAGCTTTATACATATAAATCGTACCAACTCCACAACTTGTTCATTGTGATTTTTAGCACCCGATTATGGCCTTGTGCTACTTCCTGAATTCATAAATACTTATCAAGTTTTGTATCCCAAACTTTGATCGAAGTGACACCACTTCTTGTATTTACATAAGTGAAGATTTAACCAAGTTCTTAACACGGACTTCTTTAGTTCTTAAACCGAACTCAACTTCTTCATTAAGAGTATTTTTTGTACCCACCCTCCTTTTGCTAAATGCCAGGACATATTTGCTTCACTATCACAGTGCAAGAGAACAACTGGTATTGGTTGTGTCCACAGCTTTATTTTTAACAATAGATTTCTCACCCATTCTGTCTCTCTTCCCGCAGCTGCTAAAGTAATAAACTCAGATTCCACTGTGGAATGCATAATACACGTCTGTTTCTTAGAAGCCCATGAAATTGGGCCTCCACCTAAAGTAAATATCCACCCAGACGTTGACTTGTTATCACCAACACTAGTTATCACCTACACTAGTTATCCAACTAGCATCACAATATCCTTCTAATATTGAAGGAAATCTGTTATAATACTAAGGAAAAGTTTTTGTCCTTTTCAGATAACCAAGTACTCTCGCAATACCTTTCTAGTGATCACCACTTGGATTATGAATATACCTTGACAATTTATAAATCGCATAGGCAATATTTGGCTTAGTGGAGTGCATTGCATACATTAAACTACCAACTGCACTAGCATAGTCTAATTGACTAACAGATCTTCCCGGGTTCTCAACCATCTTGCTAGAAGCATCAAATGTAGTATTAAATTCTTTAATACCCAAATAATAAATTTGGAAAGAACCTTGTCAATGCAGTGAGACTGACATAAGGCGAAACCCTCACTATGTCTTTTAAGTTTAACACCTAAGGTAGTATCAACTTCACCCAAATTCTTTATTTTACATTGAGAAATTAAATACTTCGTAGTTTCATTTATGCCTTGCAATGTTAGTTACTATAATTAGCATGTCATCAACACAAAGACATACTATCACTCTAGAATCCTTTGTGAATTTGGAATAAATGTATTTATCTTCTTCGTTATGTTTAAAACTAATTGATAATATAACACTATCATTTTTTTTATCTCATTGTCTTGGAGTTTGTTTTAATCCATATGGGGACTTAACTAATTTACAAAATTTGTTTCATCTCTCCGAAGCACAAACCTTTTGGATTGCTCCATGTAAACTTCTTCATCAAGATCACCATTTAAGAATGTCGTCTTAACATCCAATTAATGGACATTTAGATTATATATCGATGCTAAATCAAACAATACTCTTATTGAAGTAATCCTGGCTAGGGGTGGGCATAAAATCCGAAAAATTAAATTTCGAACCGAACTGAATTAATTTGATATTTCAGTTTCGGTTTTTTCGGTATTTCGGTTTATTTCGATACAGAAATTTTGGTATTTTGATATTTCGGTATACGGTATTGGGTTTTTGATATTTCGGTATTTCGGTATACCGAAATACCGAAATAGTTTAGTCCAAGGCCAACTTTTTTTATTTTTTAGCCCAATAACTTATCTCTTTTCTTCATCCCCTCCCCCCAAATTTGTTTGAATTAATTTGAACCATATTCTGTTCTCTCTTTGCTTCCCTTACATATGTACAACATTGTGGATTGAACCATGAAGCTCTTTGTTTTTAAATTCTCATGACTAGATTGCTATCAGTTGTCCATACTGCGATTTGTAATTCATGATTCTCACTTTGGCTTTCACATTTCTCTTTTTTCTTTTTATAAGTTCTTGCTTGAGTAGTCTAAGTTCAGAAGATATTCAATTTTTCAGTTCCTTTTGAGTTTTGACTCATGCTTTCTTCAGATGAGCTCCGAGTGTTTGTTTTTTTAAGAGTGACAATTAAACATGAGCTACGTTTCTAGTTGTTATAGATAATCTATCCAGATCTTGCCATTATCCATCATGAGACTGTTTCTATTGATTAGACATATCCATGTCTTGTACTTCAAACATGGCTGCTAAGTATAACTAGTTTTTAGTTGTTGTAGTGGATATATAATATCTTAATATCCAGCTCTTGTAATTATTGTACATTACAGTGATATGCCTCTCTTGACGTCGCCCTGAGGATGTTCAATATACAGATGGTGCATGGGAGCCTGAATGCAAGAGGCTATGTAAAACACGTTGGATTGTTAAATTTTCGTGTCTTTTCAACATAAGGTTGAAACGTGTACATATCTTTTCAAAAGTTGAATTGTATCTTTTCAACCCGAAAAGCTACACATTGAATAGGCAGAAGCCTTATAACATAGATTTGGTTTAAACCGAAACCGTACCGAACAAAAATAAGAAATACCGAACCGTACCGAAATATTTTGGTACGGTATTTAGTATACATAATTGATAAACCGAATATCGAAATACCGAATCGAAATTCTTAAATAGCGAACCAAAGTACCGAATGCCCACCCCTAATCCCGGCAACAGAAGCATATATGTCAACATAATCTGCTCCCGCCTTTTGTCTACATCCTTTGGCAAATTATAACATATTATTCCTATATAACGTAAAGTGTCTTTAGCGCAATGTTGTCGAACAAGGTTTTCCAAATGAAACTCGTTTTTTTTAATTTAATTTGAAAAAGTTTATTGTACGAGGAATCAGAGTCCAAAGAAATGATGGTGATTTTATGCAGCATGCAAATATTGGCGAAAATGTTATTTGCATGGGAACATATTTTAGAAAGGAAAAAAATGGGACTACGAACAAATCAAGAATTGAAATTCTAGTCTTTACTACCAATATAAAAATTGTGATCATTTTTCTTAGAAAGTCCACGTGTACCCACTATTAGAAATTCGGTAAAAACCGACCAAAACAACCGACCAAAGTTGGTCAGTAATGGCCAATAACAGACCAAAACGCGATCATTTATGCGTGGACGGTATTTTAGGGATCGGAAAGGAATACCGATCAAAGTTGGTCGGAAATTACCGACCAACTTTGGCCGGTCAATTAAATTCAAAAAACAAATATTGCAAAAAAATACCGACCAAAGTTGGTCGGTTTTTTCCGACCAAAGTTGATCAGTATTTTAATTATGTAAGCAAAAGATTTACCATCTAGAAATTGAACCGGGGTCTGTACTGTGGCAGAATACTATTCTACCACTAGACCATTGGTGCTTTTTGTTTTATGACTGTCTTTTATTTGATTTATACTCTTTAATTATATTTTCGCACGAAAATAACCGACTAAAGTTGGTCGGTTTTATTAAAAAGTAAAATTACCGATTAAAGTTGGTCAGTGTTTTTAAATCACCGGCCGAATTAACCGACCAATTTTGGTCCTTTTTTTAATATTAATTTTTATTTATTTTAATTGAAAAACCGACCAAAGTTGGTCGGTTTCTTGAAAAATAAATTTTGCGGGACTCAAAAATAGTTTTCCGCATTTTTGCGCCAAAGAAAACCGACCAAAGTTAGTCGGTTTTGTAAATCAAAATTAAAAAATAAAATATTTTGAAAAACCGACCAACTTTCGTTGGTTTTTTGACCGACCAAAATTTGGTCGGTCGACCTTGGTAGGTTTTTACCGAATTTCTAGTAGTGACCCTGCCCACCTGTACATCTTTAGCTAGGCATGTTAATGGCACAATCTTAATCTCATGTATTAGTTTTTCTTTTATAACGATTTATTTTCTCTTATTTCATTCAGATTTTTCTTAAAAAATCTTAAATTTGCAAAGAATATTGTTCACTTAAATATTTTGTATTCATCATCTTATACTACTATTCTATCAATTATCATTATCAGGAACAGTATTTTCATCAAGGAGTTCAAAAATTTTAAAAAGTAAACACGTGAAAAACTTAAGGGAATTCAACATCTAATATAAATGCATAAAAAAAACAAAAGAGTGCTTAAAAGCCAATAAGCACTTAAAATAAGTCAATCCGAATACCCTCTTAACCTTATATCCACAGTGTAATTTTTAGGCGAAGGTGGTTCAACTGAAACCTAGCTATAGCACTGGCCCTGATTGCTATACAACCACAATTATTAATTGGTTACCTCCGACAACAAGCGCTATTATTGATCACCGCTATTATTATTGATGTTTATCCAAAAAACGGATAGAGTTAAATTTATACGTAGTTCTAAGGATACGTGGTGTAGCTTGGTACAAATCGAAAAAGTAAGTAGAAAAATATCGAATATTGACTGTAAAAAAGGAATGAAATACAAACCAAACTGAGTAGAAAATGATTTATGAACAAGCAAGATGAAACAATGTACAAGGCTCACAAAAGGATAATTTCTCCTGTATCTATATGTGAATATCAATAATTGTTTTAATAAGGGAGTGTGTAGTGCTCGGACTAGAAATAAGAATAGCCCTTAGGCTTAGTGGTCGAGTGAGGACTTGCTCGAACTCCAAATAAGGTAGCCCTTAGTCTTTGTAGTCGAGTGAGAATGATTTATCGAACTCAAATTAATGGCAGCCCTTAGGATTACTTGGAGCTTGATCTCGTTGATTGTTTGGTTGGTAGTCCCAATTTATGGGGTAATGTTTCAAACTCAGGTAATGGTCGGCCCTTGAGCCTTTTTGCATAATAGATCATGAAATAGAAGAATCTTTTCGAGATAAGGGATATCGGTAAAGAAGAAATTTCTCTTTACAAGTTATTATACATGTGTTCATGTTTTGTGCCAGGGCTCGAGCAAACTACACGGGCATGGTTCGTTTTGACCATTTGGCCCTTACAATTTTTCCTATCGAAACCCTGTTGCCATGAAGTAACTTTCTTGCATCGAACTTTAGTATATTCGAGGGTAATGCCGCCCAGTATTCGAGGTTGATTGTAAAGAGGCCTCAAATATTGTTGAACTATTCTAAGTTAGCACGATCAATGGTTGCCTCATTAAAAACCTTGTCGAAAAACCCATTTGGGATAAACCGGTCTAAGAAAAAAAGAGTGCAATGCATGCTTTCAGACCTAAAGGCTTCGGGTTGAATAATCCATCCCTGTTTCTGGTTGAACATCTGTAAGGGTTAGTTTCAAAATATAAATGAACATGGGAGGGTCGTACCTTAGCAATAATATCGATTTAGGTGCGAAACGTTCCAATTGCTTGGTAGTTGTTTTCCGTTTATCATGCCAATCTTGTAGGACCCCTTTCCGACGATTTCGAGAACCTGATATGGTCCTTCCCAGTACGGACCCGATTTTCCTTCATTCGGATTTCAGGTGTTGGGAGTGACTTTCGTAGTACCATGTCCCTAATTTTAAAATATTGAAGATTGGTTCTTCGATTGTAGTATCTTTCGATCTGCTGCTTTTGAGCGGCCAATCGGACGAGAGCGACCTCTCGTCTTTCGTCCAATGATTCTAGGCTCGTGTTCATGGTCTCGTTATTTGACTCCTTTGTTGCATATCAAAACCTGATGCTAGGTTCTTCGACCTCAACCGGGATCAAAGCTTCGGCGCCATAGACCAACGAGAATGGCGTTGCTCCGGTAGTGGATTTCAATGTTATACGATATGCCCATAGGACCTCGGGCGGTATTTCTTCCATTTTCCTTTGGCGTCAGTCAATCTGTTCTTAAATGTCAGATGATAGTTTTGTTGGTCGATTCGACTTGTCCATTTCCGCTGGGATGGTACAGTGTTGATAGGATCCTTTTGATCTTGTGATCCTCAAGAAATTTAGTTATTTTGCTGCTGATGAATTGTTTTTCATTATCACATAAAATCTCGGCTGATACCCCGAATCGACATATGATGTGGTCCCTAATAAAGTCTATCACTTATTTTTCTCTGACTTTCTCGAAAGCTTGTGCTTCAACCCATTTAGAAAAATAATCAGTCATAAACAAAATAAACTGAGCTTTACCTAGGGCTGATGGGAGGGGGGCGGCGATGTCCGTCTCCCATTTCATGAAAGGCCATGGAGATAGGATCGAATGGAGTAGCTACCCGGATTGGTAAATCACGGGCGCATGCCTTTAGCATTTGTCGCATATTTGAACGAACTCCTTCGCATCTTTGCTCATATTGATCCAATAATACCCTGCTCTGATCGCTTTGCGGACCAGCAAATCGGCACCGGAATGGTTTCCATAAGTGCCCTCGTGAATTTCCCGTAGTATGTAATCGGTATCTCCTGGTCCTAAACATATTGCCAATGGTCCATCAAAAGTCCTTTTGAATAGCGTTTCGTCTTCGGATAGGGTGAATCGTGCTGCCTTTGTGCGCAAAGCTCTCGATTCTTTTGGATCTGATGGAAGCTTCCCATTCTTGAAGTACTCTATATTTGTTTCTCCAATCCCATGTTAGACTTGTGAAATTTATCTCAGTGTGACCTTCTTCGATCACCGATTGTATGAGTTGTACGACAGTCCCCGAGTTGAGTTCGTCATCTTCGAACGATGAACCTAAATTCGCAAGAGCATCGGTCTCGTTGTTCTGTTCTCGGGGTACATGTTACAAAGTCCATTCTTTAAATTAATGTAGAGTCACCTGTACTTTATCCAAGTACCTTTGCATTCGATTTTATCGGGCTTCAAAAGTCTCGTTAACTTGGTTTACTACGAGGAGGGAATCACACTTAGCTTCTATGATCTCTACTCCCAAGCATCTAGCTAGTTCGAGACCTGCAATCACGGCCTCATTGTTAGTCAATTTTATAGTTCTGATAGACTATCTAACTACATTACCTGTGGGTGATTTTAGTACGATACCCAGTCCGGAACACTTCATATTCGAGGCACCGTCCGTAAAGAGGGTCCAGACTCCCAAAGAGGAACCCAATTTTATGATTAGCTCTCTTCCAATATCGAGCACGAGGGTTGGCAAAAAGTCAGCCACGAAATCTGCCAAGATTTGAGACTTGATAGCAGTTCGGGCTTGATACTCGATATCGTACCCACCGATTTCTATTACCCATTTGGCCAATCGACCCGAAAGCTCGGGTTTGCTCAAAATGTTTTAAAGAGGATAAGTTGTTACAACATCTATTAGATGAAATTGGAAATATGGTTTTAATTTTCCAGAGGTGCTTATAAAGCAAGCCCTAATTTTTCTAAGTGTGGATATCTAGTTTCGGCCTCGCCTAAAGTCCAACTGCATAATAAATAAGGAATTGCGTACTTCGTGCTTCTCGAACCAGGACTCCACTTACCGCTATCTCCGAGACAACCAAGTACAAGTAAAATTGTTCGTCCACTTTCAGGGTGTGAAGCAGAGGCGGGCTCGATAAATACATTTTTAGTTCATCCAAAGCATGCTGGCATTCCGGAGTCCATGCAAAGTTCCTTTTCTTCTTAAGCAGTGAAAAATATCGGTGGCTCCTATCTGAGGATCTCGAAATGAATCGTCCCAAGGCGGCTATTCTCCCCGTTAACCTTTGCACGACCTTCATATTATCTACTATCGTGATGTCCTCAATAGCTTTGATTTTATCAGGGTTGATTTCAATTCCTCGGTTGGACACCATGAAACCAAGAAACTTGCCCGAGCCCACCCCGAATGCATATTTTTCGGGGTTGAGCTTCATATTGTACTTCTTTAATACATCAAAAGTTTCCTGCATATGCTTTAAATGGTCCTTTGCTCACAGGGACTTAACTAACATGTCATAATTATAAACTTTCATTGATTTTTCTATTTGTTTTTAGAATATTCGATTTACTAAGCGTTGATAAGTTGTACCAATATTTTTTAGACCAGATGGCATTACGTTATAACAATAAGTACCGTACTTAGTGACAAATGGGGTCTTTTCTTGATCCTCCAGGTTCATTTGTTTTTGGTTGTATCCAGAGTAGGCATCGAGAAAACTGATTGTCTCGTGGTCGGCCGTGGCATTGATCATACGATCGATACTAGGCAAAGGAAAGGAATTCTTAGGGCATGCTTTGTTCAAGTCTTTATAATCTACACACATTCTAAGTTTGTTTCCTTTCTTAGGGATCACCACCATATTTGCTAGTCACTGGGGGTATTTAACTTCTCGAATGGATCCTATTTTAAGAAGTCTGGTTACCTCGTCCTTGATGAAGGCGTGTTTTGCCTCGGACTGGGGCCTTTTTGTTTGCTTTATCGGACGGAATTTTTGATCTAAGCTCAGTCTATGAGTGGCTATCTCCGCTAGGATCCCTGTTATGTCGCGATAGGAATAAGAGAAATAGCTCATGTTAGCTATAAGAAATTGAACAAGCTTTTTCCTGAGCTCGGGATCTAACCCCGTGCCCAGCTATAATTTTCGTTCGGGCAGATGTTCGACAAGCGTGATTTGCTCTAGTTCTTCGACCGTTGACTGCGTAGCGTCAATATCATCGGGGACCACAAAGGATCGAGGTATCCCATAGTCAACGTCTTTGTCAATCTTCTAATTCTCTAGTTGGGTCGAAGCTGACGTTTGTGATTGCTATTTAGTATCTTGTTCCTCCTTCGAACCTGATCCTTTTGTCGATGATAATGTAGATATCGGAATCACCTCATCGATGGCAAACATTTCTTTTGCGGCCGGTTGCTCTCCGTAGACTGTTTTAACTCCCTCCGATGTTGGTAATTTCAGAACCTGGTGGAGGGTCGAGGGTACATCTCTCATATTGTGGATCCACGGCCTTCCAAAAAGAGCATTATATCTTATGTCGCCTTGGATCACGTGGAACTTTGTTTCTTGGATGGTACCAGTCACATTTATTGGCAGTAGTATCCCGCCCTTAGTATTTTCACATGCCATATTGAATCCGTTTAAAACTAGGGTTGCGGGCACGACCTGGTCCTATAGACCAAGCTACTCTATGACCTTCGATCTAATAATGTTGGTTGAACTACCTGGATCAATTAACACACGCTTAACTTGAGTTTTATTCATAAGTACAGATATTACCAGTGTATCGTTATGTGGTTGCATGATTCCTTCTACGTCTTCGTCACTAAAGGACAAAGTTCGTTTAGGTGTGTAATCCTGAGGCCGAGATCGCTTCTCTCTTTCAATCGACATCTTAGTGCATTTAAGCACCGGCCCTTGGGGGATATCGATCCCACTGATGATCATGTGGATAATGTGTTGTGGATCTTCTTGTTCGTTTTTGTCTCCTGAAATCCCTATTTTTGAAATGGGCTTTGGCCCCGTCACCTAAAGAATCTTGAAGGTGCCCTTTATTGAATAACTGGGCTACCTCCTTTCTCTATTGCTTGCAATCTTCCGTTCTGTGGCCATGAGTGCCATGATATTCGCACATTTGATTCCTCTGGGCTGGAACGGTCTACAGAGGTTGAGGCTATTTAGTATCTTTGATGTGTCCGATAACTGATTCGATGGCGGATGCATCGATATTGAAGTTATATTCTGATAACCACGGTGTTTCCATAGGTCCAGTATGCCTGTCGAACCTATTCTTGTTCATTATCTCCCGAGACCCTTGGCCTCGATCACTTCTTTTATTGCTTTGTATGAGGTCACGTCTTGGTTCGTTACCCCTATAATCTCCACTATACGACCGGTATCGGTCCTTGATCGGCCTTTGTTCTCTGTTGATGTCCCTTTTAGTAACGGACCCAGAACCCAACTGGTTATTTTCGACTCTAACCTTCGACTGATACCGATTGTGAACTTCGGCGCAAGTAACAACTGGGTACTCGATCAAGTTCTGCTTCAACCGTCGTGAAGCTATCGAGCTTCATTCATTCAGACCTTGAGTTAAAGCTTGAACAGCCCAATCGTCTGTGACTGGTGGTAGGTCCATTTGTTCCATTTGGAAACGAGATACGAATTCTCTCAGCATCTTGTTATCCTTTTGTATTACCTTGAAAAGGTCCTACTTCCTGGTTTTGACCTTTATGGCTCTAACGTGTTACGAAAGAATTTTTAAGCATAGCAAAAGAATCGATAGAGTTAGACGGTAAATTATGATACCATATCATTGCTCCCTTTGATAGGGTTTCGCCGAATTTTTTCAATAATACAGATTCGATCTCGTCATCCTCTAGATCGTTCCCTTTAATGGCACATGAGTAAGAGGTGGCGTGTTCGTTGGAGTCGGTTATTCCATTATACTTAGGAATTTTGGGAATGCGGAACTTCTTGGGGAGCGGTTTCGGAGCTGCGCTCAGTGGGGAAAGGCTTTTGTACGAATTTTTTGGAATTCAAGCCTTTCAATATCGGTGGTGCCCCCGGGATCTGGTCAACCCTAGAGTTATACGTTTCCATTTTTTTGTCATTTCTTCAATCCTCCTTTCCCCTGACTTTATTCGTTTTATCAGTTCCTCGAGCATCTTAACGATTTCGGGATTAATCCCCGATTCTTGCTCATTCAACCTCACTACAGCTGGCCCCGTTTTGTGGGTGACTTCTTGGGGTGGACTGGGTTCGAGCCTGGTCGGTGCCTGGGTTTGGCTCTGCAACTGGGCTATTGCAGCTTGTTGAGCTTGCAACATTTCTAAAATCATACGCAAGCGGATTTTGTTTTCCTCTGTGTTTTGGGTATTTCGAGCTGTAGATCGAGTTTCACTTTGAATGCTATTTTAAGGGTCGGAACGTTGGTTTGCCTCGATAGACACATGTGAATTAACGTCTATTGGCTCTTGACCCGAGCTCTAACGGGATTGACAAGTGGGCTTTCGCCCCCGTGCGTTAAGTTGTTATTTTCATCTTGAATGCCAGCTTCGTTGTCGATAGATAGGGCCATTAATTGAGAATTCGTTATTTTTTAGCCTGAAATCAAAGACACTTCCAAGAGTAAGTGTAAAATAGTGTGTTTCATAGAGATTCGTATAAATAACCACTATTATCCTTAGCCCCACGGTGGGCGCCAAACTGTTTATTCGAAAAACGGATAGAGTTAAATTTATACGTAGTTCTAAGGATACGTGGTGTAGCTTGGTACAAAATCGAAAAAGTAAGTAAAAAAATATCGAATATTGACTGTAAAAAAGGAATGAAATACAAACCAAACTGAGTAGAAAACGATTTATGAATAAGCAATATGAATCAATGTACAAGGCTTACAAAAGGATAATTTCTCTTGTATTTATATATGAATATCAATAATCTTTTCAATAAGGGAGTGTGTAGATGCCTCAATGTTCAATTGCCTTTTACAGAAATGATAGCCACTCTTTTATAGTGGAGGGATCTTACTTTGGATATAATAAAAAAATATATAGTGGGGATCCCGTGATAGATTAGTTAATTTAGCTTTTCCTTAATTTCCACCGAGATTCTCTCCCCAAGTGCGGCTACAACGGCTCTTGTCTCTCAGCTCGATCTTGATATTGGTCGATCTCCAGATTTCGAGCTCGATACTAACTCGAGCTCAATATTGACTCGGGCTCGGTATTGACTCGGGCTCGGATCTTGAGTTCAATAATGCCACTTCACATCATAGTTCGATTTGGACTTGAGCTCGATAATGATTTCGAGCTCCGTATTGATCGATCCCTGAATCTTGAGCTTGGTAACCTGGCTTCAGATCTCATCTTGGTATTATGAAAACAACCCTCGATCCATTATGTTCCAATCTTGACTAATTGCATGAAGGACAAAACCGGTTTTGACCGTATACAATTTTCTACCACTACAACGAAATCACCTATCATAACCATCACTGCGACCACTATCTCATGCAACCATCACCGATGTACAAGAACCGGGTTGGTTTGGTTTTTATCAAAACCAAACCAAGCCAAATATATCGATTTGGATTTGTTCAGTTTTGTCATTTTTTCGGATATTTTTGTTACATGAGTATTATTTTAATCTTACTTTGTTAAAGTTATAGATAAATTTTATGATAAGTGAATAAATGTTTTGTAAAAATTTTAAACAAACTTACAAATATATAATTTATTAAAATATTATTATGGGAGAAATATTTTAGTAATACATGATAGTTATTTTCTTAGTTGTCTAACAATAAATTTTCGTTGATCGATGTAAGCTTTCAAGGTTAACCCAATTTTATAATTATGCTTAAAAATTAATGTGAAACCTAAATAATGATATGTTCTATTTAATTTTTAAATGATCGAAATACCATTTCAAATTCGTAAAAGGTATAAGAATTTAACAGATCTTAACATATGAATCTCAAAGAATAAAGAGGCTCACGCATTCAATAACACTTGATAAAAAAGTGATGATACAACCCATTATTTATAGTAAATAAAAATGGATGTATTTCATAGTTGGATGAAATTACATCCCATGAGAGTATTCTAAATATTTCTTGATATCTTTTAAAGAAATTTCTATAAAATATTAAAAGTATATATAAAAATTATATATTTATATCTCGGTTTAGTTTGGATTCTTTTACTCAATACCAAACCAAACCAAACCAAATTTAATCGGGGGTTTTAATCGGTTTGATTTGACTTTTTCGATTTGATTCAATTTTCCAGTTAGGTTTCACCACCCCCTAACCTTCACCACTAGTCACAATTAACTACCAACCACCTCTACCATCAACCTCCATCGGATAATCATCACCAGCTAATGAACCAGCCAACCACTTGTATTACTAACTATTTCCACCGGTAACTTTTGCCGCTAGTTATTACTCCACCACAACTGACAGTGGAAGGGCAAAGGGGTGAATTGCAACTTAATTGATTTAAAGTATTCAAATGATCTTTTGGGAAAATTGACGTTTAGTCAAATGAAAACATCTCTTATGACAGTTCATAAATTCTTTAATATCTTTATTAATGTCTTTTCCACTAGTGTTAACTGTAGGAAATGTTCTTAAAAGCACTTGTGTCCTATTCATTTTAAAATTAAACCCTGTATTATGATTCGATACACTATTTCTTATCATGATTTTCTTCATGTAACACGAAATTTGTGATGAAGACAATATATGCAAGTGTAGAAATCCTGGCACTAATTATATTGACATTGAATTATTATTTATTCGTACATTAATGCACGAGAGTGGACGATTTACCCAATGCTATATTCGCATGGAAAGAAAAGAGAAACCGACAATATTTACTCCCTTCTCTTTTTGGTCTCAGTATTCGTATTGATATCAGACTAAATTCGAATTTGCGTAGAAAATTTTTACATGAGCTCAAACCCAATATTCATTCCTTTCAAAGAGGCTTGACTGCTGAATTCAAAGCAATTTGTGGATCTTTCATATAATCAAGCACGAAAAAAAAACGTGACTGTTATATGTACCCTTTTAAATTCTCAAATTATATGTGGAAAAAGTTTCCCTTAATATCTTTTATAGAAAATGTCATAGCTTAAGCGTATAAGACCTATTATTCATTTTTTGGTTCAATAAACATTAATTAC
>AWOL01S0055293.1:93823-104728 GCA_000715115.1 Nicotiana otophora | reverse complement strand
TGGGGGGGGTGGGGGGTGTTCTTTTTAGTGCTTGTGCTTTAATTTATCGGCTTTATGCACGTCAATTCTTCAAAAGTGATTTAGTACCAATTTTACTGTATAATATTCCATCAGTTTTCTTTTAAATTAGTCCGCATTTGACTTTAGTGGCGGCTAAACTGTTCGCCAACTTAAGTTTGTGTTTTCACATTTTTCTTCACATTTACAATTTTGATCCGAAAGATTGGTAAAAACCTATCACTATTTTTCTACTTTTTTGTCTGCAAACACATGATAGCATCATATTAATTTTCTACGTACTATGAAAACATGTCATGTTTTTCGATTAGTCTAGTCTAATTTGACTTTCAATTTCGTGTTTTAATAATTTTTATAGTGAAAGTGAAGTATCCTTAATTTACGCGATATTGACAGACAACGATATCAGAATGAAATGATTTCAATATAAGTTGAAAATGTTAATGTATGAAGGATGAAGGTATCAAAAGATAACGATGGCAACTTTTTTTCTGCATGCAAATGTTGGTATCAATGTTATTTTCATGGGATGATACTTTTAGACATAATTGAGATAAATAAGAACAATCAAGAATTAGTTTTTTGAGATCTTTATATAGATAGTTGGCCGGATTTACTATTTACAATTATACACATAGTATATACGAATTATATTTAATTGCCACTACTAGAAATTCGGTAAAAATCGACCAACGCTGGTCGGTAATGGCCAAAAACCGACCAAAACGCGACAATTTACGCGTGGACGGTATTTTTGTGGTCGGAAAGGAATACCGACCAAAGTTGGTCTGTATTTTAATTATGTAATAAAACGATTCACCATCTGGGAACGAACCGGGGTCTGTACTGTGACAGGATACTATTCTACTCCTAGACCATTAGCACATTTTGTATTAAGACTGTCTTTTATTTGATTTATACTCTTTAATTATATTTTCGCACGAAAATAACCAACCAAAGTTGGTCGGTTTTATTAAAAAGTAAAATTACCGACCAAAGTTGGTCGGTTTTATTAAAAAGTAAAATTACCGACCAAAGTTGGTCGGTTTTATTAAAAAGTAAAATTACCGACCAAAGTTGGTCGGTTTTATTAAAAAGTAAAATTACCGACCAAAGTTGGTCGGTTTTATTAAAAAGTAAAATTACCGACCAAAGTTGGTCGGTTTTATTAAAAAGTAAAATTACCGACCAAAGTTGGTCGGTTTTATTAAAAAGTAAAATTACCGACCAAAGTTGGTCGGTTTTATTAAAAAGTAAAATTACCGACCAAAGTTGGTCGGTTTTATTAAAAAGTAAAATTACCGACCAAAGTTGGTCGGTTTTATTAAAAAGTAAAATTACCGACCAAAGTTGGTCGGTTTTATTAAAAAGTAAAATTACCGACCAAAGTTGGTCGGTTTTATTAAAAAGTAAAATTACCGACCAAAGTTGGTCGGTTTTATTAAAAAGTAAAATTACCGACCAAAGTTGGTCGGTTTTATTAAAAAGTAAAATTACCGACCAAAGTTGGTCGGTTTTATTAAAAAGTAAAATTACCGACCAAAGTTGGTCGGTTTTATTAAAAAGTAAAATTACCGACCAAAGTTGGTCGGTTTTATTAAAAAGTAAAATTACCGACCAAAGTTGGTCGGTTTTATTAAAAAGTAAAATTACCGACCAAAGTTGGTCGGTTTTATTAAAAAGTAAAATTACCGACCAAAGTCGGTCGGTTTTCGTTAAATGACCCATCGAATTAACCGACCAACTTTGGTCGGTGTTTTTAATATTAATTTTTATTTATTTTAATTGAAAAATCGACCAAAGTTGGTCGGTTTCTTGAAACATAATTTTGCGGGACTCAAAAATAGTTTCCCGTATTTTTGCGCCAAAGAAAACCAACCAAAGTTGTTCGGTTTCGTAAAAAAAAAAATTAAAAAATATATTTTGAAAAACCGACCAACTTTGGTCGATTTTTTGACCGACTAAAGTTGGTCGGTCGACCTTGGTCGGTTTTTGCCGAATTTTTAGTAGTGTGCTAACTATTTTATTTTAAATAGTTGATGGTGTGGCTATTTAGGATAATTCTTATTGAATAAGTTTTTAGTGTTCACTACCAATATGAAAATTGTAGCACTCTGTAAATTCAGATTATGTGTGGATATGTTAGATGAATATTAATGTGACATTTTAGACATGTGAAGTCCTATCAAGATAAGTATGGGTGAAAATAGTTGTTTTGGAATCAAGACAGAGAGTGGTGTGCATAAGATTCAATAGAATCGGCTTGCAAGGCCATGAAAACTCACAGCCTTAGGTAATGCAAGGACATAAAAAATCATAGCCATAGACAGTGCAAGGCACTATCCAGAGCACTAACTTTGGCGCCCCTGACGATGCAAGGCAATGTAGTTTCGGTGCCTCTGATGGTGCCTTGCACTGTTATTTTGGCGCCTCTGAAGATGCCTCGCGCCGACGATGTTTATCCGAGCTACTTTTATTTCCTCCTCAATTTTGGGACGTGTACACTTATTGAAACCCTATCTTGTTCCTTACAACCCCAAACACGTAGACTTTCTCTAAAAATGGAGCTCTCAAGAACCCAATATTAGGTCCAAACGCACACGCAAGTATACGTGGTCGACAAGTAATAAAGTGATAAGAAAGTATTGTTCCCACGAGAATTTCTTATCCACTACTGCCTAAACTAAACTAGTCGTGAGTTATTTGTTCAAGAGATTATGAGGAAGATAACTGTGGTTTTTGTTTACTAACTAAATTACTACGAAACAAATAAGTAAATAACAGAATAAGATCGCAAGTAGAGCAAGTAAACATGTAGGAGTGAATTCAATATGATAGGGATATTCGGGGGTTATGGGATTAATGCCTCTCCTATTGCATTTATCCGGTTGATTCCACTAGTTAATCTATCTAATTTGTTCATTGACGAAATTTAAACTGCTCGCGAAGTTCTTTCGATGCCTCGCTCGCCTATTCAAGTCAACCTAACACTATATGTCGATAGAATCAGAATTAACTAGAATGAATATGCACTGCTTGCAATAATAACAAGGTAAGTAAACTAGAATATGTCTATCCTAATCGCGAATCTATTCTCTAATGCTCTGATTCAAGAACTTACTCTATTCAATCTTATATGCCATATATAGTTCTCACTTTCGAGTTCAACTATAAATTCGTAGATAGTACTCTACTGTTAGCTACGCATTAAAATAATTGAGCACATGATTAAATAAACAAATTAATATGATAGAATCAAGAAATATCATCAACCGTCAAACAACAATAGTCAATAACAACCAATAACCCCAGAATAATGAGGTTCTTAGCCACTCATATTCATGACAGCAAACTATTATTTTTAAACATAAAATCTATGAATACTAGATGGACGATAGACGATGGAATAATTGTTGAATTCTGTGCTCCATTTGTGTTCTACCTCTGCCGCCTTTAAAACTGACAAACCTCCCAATAATCACGTCTAGGGGCATTTATAGGTTTGGGTTGGAGTCACCAAACCCAAATTCAATTGGAAAACATTTAATGCAAGGACTGGGAAAGGACCCGACCTCAGAGCTCGCGAGGACTGGTGTGCAGCGCGCCATGGAGCTGGCATCACCCACTCTGTCGCCTGATGGATCACGCCCAGGACCAGGCGTCGCCTTGCCCGGCGCTATCACGACCCAAAATTCCTACCCTTGGGGACCATAATGGCGCCTAGTATTTCACTTGCTAGACAAGACAATGTTAGATAAAGTTATTAACCATTTTTAACAATTCAAGTCAAATGAAGACCAATAAGCTGAATAAACCGAAATAAAGTGAATAGACTAATAAATAGAGATATCCAAATACAATCCCAGAACTGGTATCACGAATACACGAGGGTCTACAGTAATACAAATAATAGTCTGAATAAAAGCATAACTGTCTAAATCGAAATAAACAACTAAGGTAATATAGAAGGGGACTTCAGGGTTGCGAATATCGTGCAACTGTACCTCAAGTCTCTGTCAAGCACTGGATCCGAGCAATCTACTAACCATCGCTAGGACCAACTCTAAAATCTGCACAAAAAGTGTAGAGTGTAATATGAGTACAACCGACCCCATGTACTCTGTAAGTGCCAGCCTAACCTCGACGAAATAGTGACGAGACTAAGATAGATCACTTACAATAACCTATACGCGGTAATAATAGTAATAACATGGAAGGAAACAGGAAATGACGGTAAGTAGTTAATTTATGAAAATAAGCTTAATCCTCGCAATTAGAGAACCCAAAATAACCGATCTCATAATTTCATATAACAAAGCTAGAAACCAACACAGTATCAACAACGAATACGACAAACACAACCCGTTACGGTGCGCAACCCGATCCCACCGTACACACACAATCGTACCTTATTCCACCATAACATCATTTATCAATATCAAGAATCACATATAAAATCCGTTGCGGCGCTCAACCCGATCCAACCATATCATCATAATCAATGTCATAATCCTCCCTTATTTTACCATGTCATAATTTATCAATAACAAGTATTACGTACACAACCGTTGCGGTGCGTAACCCGATCCCATCATATCATTTTATAATCAATATCATAATCCTCCCTTATTCCATCATATCACAACTATTGTGGCGTGCCACCCGATCCATAAATATTTTCAATAAATGTAATAATTCCCATAGTTCAATTTACAAGAATCTCCACAATTAAGGAATATGAAAGCAAAGAAATATAAGAACCACGTACTAATCAAAAGAATGCTACAAATAATACAAAAGCAATAAAACAAGTCAAGTACGTGACAATTAAGATGTGCAAGTAAGATAATTAAGGCAAGTGGCAATTAATCACAGAGTCATGGAAGGAATGAATAATTCAATACAAGAACAATTAATGACAAATATCAAAATAGTGACATAGAAAGCAATTAAAGCATGTAACAGGTAAGGCATGAAGTGAGATAATTCATAAAATACAGCACCCGGATGAATGCAATACCCGGAACTGTTGGCCTCCTCAAGATTCAGCTGACGAAGCTCATCCACATTGGGCACACAAATCCAACCATACATCCGCAACACCCCATCATCTCCAATAATAACCTGATTGGCACCACCATGTCGCACTGTATCCTTAAGGACAAGAAAATGGGGGTCATCATACTACCGCTCTTTGATGCGCTCATACAAAGAAAACCGAGAGACCGTGCAATCTAGAACACGACTGGGCTCTGAAACTTCTAACCTCAAGAACTGATTGGCCAAAGCGTGAACATCTTATACTAGTGGTCTCTCGCCAACTAGGATATACGCAGGGCTACCCGTACTCACTGCCTTTCTACTCAAGGCATCGACCACCACATTGGCCTTCCTGGGATGATACAAAATGGTGATATCATAGTCTTTCAACAACTCCAAAAGTCTCTTCTGCCTCAAGTTGAGATCCTTTTGCTTGAACAAATACTGTAGACTCTGATGATCTGTGAACACCTCACACGATACGTCGTAGAGGTAATGCCTCCAAATCTTCAACGAATGAACAATAGCTGCCAACTCTAGGTCATGAACATGGTAATTCATCTCATGAACCTTCAACTGCCGCAACGCGTATGCAACTACCCTGCCATCCTGCATCAATACTGCACTGAGCCCAATACGAGATGCATCACAATACACTGTGTAGGATCCTGAACCTGTGGGCAACACTAACACTAGCGATGTAGTCAAAGCAGTCTTGAGCTTTTGAAAGCTCAACTCACACTCTTAGGACCACCTGAACGGAGCACACTTTTGGGTCAATCTAGTAAATAGGGCTGCTATGGATGAAAACCCCTCCACAAACCGACGATTATAACCCGCCAAATCTAGGAAACTTCAAATCTTTATAGCTGAAGTAGGTCTAGGCAAGTTCTGAACTGTCTCAATTTTTTTAAGATCCACTTTTATTCCCTCGCCCGATATAACATGCCCCAAAGAGGTGACCAAGTCTAACCAAAACTCACACTTTGAAAACTTGGCATATAACATACTATCTCTCAGATTCTTAAGTACCATCCGAAGATGTTGCTCGTGCTCCTCTCGAATACGGGAGTAGATCAAGATATCATTGATGAATACTATCTTAAAAGAACCAAAATAGGGCTTGAATACCTGGTTCATCAAATCCATAAATGTTGCTGAGGCATTTGTCAACCCAAATGACATCATTAGGAACTCATAATGGCCATATCGAGTTCGAAAAGCCGTCTTAGGGACATCTGATGCCCTAATTTTCAATTGATGGTAGCAAGACCTCAAATCAATCTTCAAAAATACTTTGGCACTTGAAGCTGATCAAATAAGTCATATATCATCGACAACGGATACTTGTTCTTGATAGTGACTTTGTTCAACTGCCAATAATCTATACACATCCTCGTCGACCCATCTTTCTTCTTCACGAACAACACAGGCACAACCCAGAGCGAGATATTAGGTCTAATGAATCCCTTATCAAGCAAATATTGCAACTTATCCTTCAATTCCTTCAACTCCAGTCGAGCCATATGGTATGGTGAAAAAGAAATGGGCTGAGTGCCTGGAGCCAAATCAATACAGAAGTCAATATCTCTGTTGGGTGGCATCCTCGGCAGATCTGCAGGGAATACCTCTGGAAACTCACGCACAACAGGTACTGAATCCATGGAAGAAACCTCCGCACTCGAATTACGGACATAGGCCAAATATGCTATACATCCCTCCTCGACCATACATCGAGCATTCACATAAGAAATAACCCTGCTGGTAGAATGGCCAGGAGTCCCTCTCCACTCTAATCGAGGCAACCCCAGCATGGCTAAGGTCACCGTCTTGGTATGACAATCTAATATAGCATGATAAGGTGACATCCAATCCATGCCCAAAATAACATAAAAGTCTACCATATCAAGAAGTAGGAGATCTATACTAGTCTCAAGACTCCCAATAGTAATCACACACGAGCGATAGACACGATCTACAATAATAGAATCTCCCACATGTGTGGACACATACACTGGAGAACTCAAAGAGTCATGAGGCACAACTAGATATGAAGCAAAATAAGATGACACGTAGGAATAAGTAGAGCCCGGATCAAATAGAATTGAAGCCTATCTATGGAAAACTACAACAATACCTGTGATAACAGTGCTAGATAACTGGGCCACAGGTCTAGCTGGGAATGCATAATAGTGGGGTTGGGTCCCACCACTCTGACCTCTGTCTCTTGGACGGCCTCTAGCAGGCTGGCCTCCACCTCTAATTGCCTGACCTCCACGTCTAACGGTCTGACCTCCACCTCTGGCCGCTTGACCCGTGCCTCTAGTTGGATGAGCGGGCAGCGAAACAACAAATGTCGGGACCATGGCACGAGAACTCTATTATGTCATGCTGCACAATAATCTCGGACAGAACCTCCTGATGTGACCAGCACCCGCACACTCAAAACACCCATCCTGTTGTTATGGTTGCTGAAGCTGTAACTGAGCCAAACGGGCCGGATAACCATGATGGTAGATATAGATCAGAGGCGTACCACTAGGAGCTGATGGTGCACTATAGGATGGCTGCCCAGGATGAGATACATAAGGGTCACGACTACCCGAAGCACTGTGGGATGCCTGAAGTGCTCACTAAAATGGCCTAGGGGGATGGACTTTACAAAAAGTACCCCTGCCTCCAGATGAGGCACCACTGAAACTACCATAATAATGAGAACTCTTATCAGACACCGGCCCCCTATCCTGGCCATGAATCATCTTGATCCGTCTAGCAATATCTATGGCCCTATGGAAAGAAATATCATTTCGAGTTTCCTTGGCCATCTGTAGCCTGATACTAAAAGTGAGCCCATCAATGAATCTCCTCACTGTCTCCCTCTCAATAGGGAGTAAAATAATGTCATGGAGAGCTAGGTCCACAAATCGAGTCTCGTACTAGGTAATAGTCATACTATCCTGCTGAAGACGCTCAAACTGCCTGCAGTAATCCTCTCTCAAAGTCAAAGGAATGAACTTCTACAGAAATAGGTGTGAAAACTGATCCCAGGTAACTGGAGGTGAACCAGCTCGTCTAGTCAACACATAATCCCTCCACCATCTCTTGACAAAGCCGATCATCTGGAATAATGCAAAATCGACCCCATTGGTCTCTATTATACCCATGTTACGCAATACCTCGTGGCAACGGTCCAAGTAATCATGTGGGTCCTCAGAAGATGCACCGCTGAAATGAATAGGGAAGATCTTGGTAAACTTGTCCAGCCTCAACAAGGCTTGAGAAGACATAGCGGCCCTATCCTCGGCATGTGCCACCACAACCGATTGAACTATCCCAACTGGCTGAGCCGCTGGAGTTTGATACAGGGAGGTCGCCTTCTCTAGGGTGTGAGTAGCGGGAGTCTGTGCTTCTCTCCCAGCCCAAGAGACGGTTGGTGCCACCGGGAATGCACATGTCTGGGCCACACTCTTCATATGGCCTACTAAGCGGAATAGAGCGTCCTAAAGCGCTAGAGTGGCTATGAATCCCTCCGGGACCCAAGCTGGTCCGACGTGCATGGTCTGACCCGGGACCTCCTCCTCATGATCAATCTGAGTCTCCACAGCGGGTGCTGCTGCTCGAGCTCTAGGATGAGCTCTGCCTCTGCCCCTGCCCCTGGTAGTAGCTGTCACGGGGGGATCCGGCTCATGTCCGGCTGTACTGTGCATGTTCTTTCCATCTGCAAGAGAACAAGAATAGAATGGTTCAATCATCAATGATAGAATACAATCGCACGATAGAGAAGGAAAGAATTGAACTTTTTCCTAAACTCCATGGCCTCTGTAATATAAGTACAGACATCTCCGTATCGATCCTCCAAACTCTACTAAGCTTGATCATGGCTCGTGAGACCTAGGAAACATACTTCTCTGATACCATCTTTTCACGTTCCTAAATTCCCACCCTCGGGACAATGATGACGCCTAACATTTCACACGCTAGGCAAGCCAACGTTAGATAAAGTAATTAACCATTTTTAATAATTGAAGCCACATGAAGACCAATAAGCTAAATAAACTAAAATAAAGTAAATAAAATAATAAACAACAATATCCAGATACAATTCCAGAAATGGTGTCATGAATACACTAGCGTCTAGAGTACTACAAAAAAATAGTCTAAATAAAAGCATAATGTTTTGAATCGAAATAAATAGCTAAGGTAATGTAGAAGGGGACTTCAGGGCTGTGAACGTCATGAAGTTGTACCTCAATTCTCCATCAAGCACTGCATTCGAGCAATCTACTAACCGCCGCTAGAACCAACTCCAAAATCTGCACAAGAAATACAAAGTGTAGTATGAGTATAACCGACCCCATGTACTCTGTAAGTGCCGAGCCTAACCTCGACGAATTAGAGATGAAGCTAAGGCGGGTCACTTACAATAACTTTTACATAATAATAATAATAATAACAATAATAATAATAATAATAATAATAATAACAATAATAATAATAAAAATAATAATAATAATAAAAACAATAACAATAATAATAACAATAACAATAATAATAAAAATAATAATAACAATAATAATAATAATAATAATAACAATAATAATAACAATAATAATAATAATAATAATAATAATAATAATAATAATAATAATAATAATAATAATAATAATAACAATAATAACAATAACAATAACAATAACAATAACAATAACAATACTAATAATAATAATAATAATAATAATAATAATAATAATAATAATAATAATAATAATAATAATATGGAATGAAATAGGAAATTACAGTAAGCGGTTAATTTATGAAAATGAGCTCAATCCTCGAAATCAGATAACCCAGAATAATCGATCTCATAATTTCATATAACAAAGCTGGAAACCAACACAGTAACAACAACAAATACAACATACACAACATGTTGCAGCGCGCAGCCCGATCCCACCATACAAACACAATTCTCTATTATTCCACTATAACATCATTTATCAATATCAAGAATCACATATAAAACCCGTTGCAGCGTGCGCAACCTGATCCCACCATATCATCATAATTAATGTCATAATCCTACCTTATTTTACCATGTCATAATTTATCAATAACAAGTATTACATACACAATCGTTACGGCACGCAACACGATCTCACCATATCATTATACTCAATATCATAATCCTCCCTTATTCCAGCATATCATAATCGTCGCGACGTGTAATCCGATCCATAAATATTTTTAATAAATGCAATCAATATAATAGTTTAATTTACAAGAATCTCTACAATTAAGGAATATGAAAGCGAAGTAATAAAGGAATAATGTACTAATCAAAAGAATGCTACTAATAATACAACAACAAATCAAGTACGTGACAATTAAGGTGTGCAAGTAAGACAATTAAGGCAAGTAGCAATTAATCATGGATTCATGGAATGAACAATTCAATACAAGAATAGTTAATAATAATTAATAAATTAGGGCATAGAAAATAATTAAAGCATGTAACAGTTAAGACATGGAGTGAGATAATTCATGAAATACGAGAAAGGCATGGAAATAATCATTTTGACGGCGTATATACACTCATCACCTCATATATACGCCGTTACACACGTAATTCACATACGTGTGTTGCTCTGATGGTAAGCACCCTCCACTTCTAACTAAGAGGTTGTGAGTTCGAGTCACCCCAAGAGCAAGGTGGGGAGTTCTTGGAGGGAAGGATGCCGAGGGTCATTTGGAAACAGCCTCTCTACCCCAGGGTAGGGGTAAGGTCTGCGTACACACTACCCTCCCCAGACCCCACTAGTGGGATTATACTGGGTTGTTGTTGTTGTT
>AWOL01S0055293.1:57222-93257 GCA_000715115.1 Nicotiana otophora | reverse complement strand
AGACAAGGTGTGTTGCTCTGATGGTAAGCACCCTCCACTTCCAACCAAGAGGTTGTGAGTTCGAGTCACCCCAAGAGCAAGGTGGGGAGTTCTTGGAGGGAAGGATGCCGAGGGTCATTTGGAAACAGCCTCTCTACCCCAGGGTAGGGGTAAGGTCTGCGTACACACTACCCTCCCCAGACTCCACTAGTGGGATTATACTGAGTTGTTGTTGTTGTTGTTGTTGTTACACACGTAATTCACATAATATATAGTTCAAGGATTCCTAATTCCCTCAAACCAAGGTTATACCCAACACTTACCTTGCTCCACAACCAAATCAAAGCTCAACTAGGGCCTTTCCTCTAAAATTCGCCTCCAAACAATTCAAATCCAACCAAAATCGTCTTAATATCATCAAACAATGCTAGGAAAATTAATTACAATAGATAAAGCTAAGACCTTTACACTTTTCTCAAAAAGTACACAAAGTCAACCCGGGACCCGCCCGGTCAAAACCCGGGTCCAGTGGTAGATTCTGACTACCTATGGACCCACGAGTTCATATATGTGATTATTTTTAAAATTCGACCTGAAATCGACTCTCAAAATTCAATTTCTTATTTTTCAAAAACATGACAAGGTTTTAGAAATTTTCACTTTGATTCACATGATTTTGATGTTATAATCTAAGATAAATTGATGGAATAGGATTAGAAATGGATTAGAATCACTCACTTAAAGTTTGTAAATGAAATTTCCTCTCCAAAATCGCCTCTTACCGAGCCTAGGGTTCCAAAATATGAAAATGTGGCTAAAAATCCCGTCTCTCATCTTTTTGTCCTGTCACAGATGTCAGAAATGCGGCCTAGGGTTCGCAAATGCGAAGAAGTTATCGCAAAAATGAACTCCCCACATCTCTGATGTCATCGCATTTGCGATGACTAGTTCGCAAATGCGAACATTAGATCTTCGCATATGCGATCAAATGATCGCAAATGCGATCTCTGTTGTTCCTAGGCCATCTTCATAATTGCGAACAAAATGTTCGCAAATGCGACCATTACAGACCAAGCCAAACATCGCAATTGCGATCCCCCAACTGCTGACCACACAAGCAACACAGGGTCATAAGCTATTCTCCAAAGTCCAAAATCAGTCTATAGCATATCCATAACTCACCCGAGCCCTCGGGGCTCCAATCCAAGCATCAACACATGTATAAAAACATAATACAAACTCGCTCGCATGATCAAAACACTAAAATAATACCTAAAACTATGAATCGGACATCAAAACATATAAAATTTTCAAAGAAACTAAAGATCATGCAAATTAACAACAGGACGTCTGAATCACGTCAAATCAACTTCGTTTTGCACTAACGTTTTGCAGACAAGTCATAAATGGTGAAATGAACCTATTCCAAGTTCCAGAACTGAAATCCGAACTCGGTAGCAACAAAATTAACCTATGGTCAAACTTATAAATTCTTTAAGTCTTCAAATTACTAGTTTCTACACGTTAAGTCAAGTTAGGGACTTTCGAATTCGATTACGGCCATACGCCCAAGTCCCAAATCACGATATGGACCCACCGGGTCCGTAAAAATACAGATCCGGGTCCGATTATACAAAATATTAACCGTAGTCAACTCAAATTATTTTTAAGGCAAAATTTCACATTTTCTTCAATTTTTCACATAAAAACTTTCAGGAACAAGACACTTGATGTGCAAGCAAATTGAGGAACACTAAATGGTTCTAGTCAAAGTCTCGGAACACAAAAATAATGACTAAAACTCAAAATGACCTATCGGGTCATCACATGCGCCTGGTTCTGGAACTTGTCTGATTTTTGCCTTTTCGTGCTCTTTTTGTATATCTTTGACATCCTTATACGCAACCTTCATGGATTTTCATCCTCCATTGATCTTACACATAACATTGACACAATTAATCTCAAACGTAGCACAATTAGCTATTAAAATACTAAAATGTCAGGTAAGTAATGCACTAAAATATACATTTATAGCCATACATCACTAGCCCACACTTAAACGTCGCTTGTTCTTGAGTCGACCAATAATTCACACAATGCTTGAGCACTTTATATTTACACAATTGAAGCATACTATACCAATGACCACAGTTGATAACAACAATTAAGCTGAGCCTATGCAATCAGATATACTTCCCCTTTACTTATGCCATTGTTCAAAAGAAATATTCACAACGAAGACAACATGCTCGTAACAATCCTAGCCTAAAAAACCAACTCAATACCAATACGCACTCAGGACTTGAACATCCAACATCACTGAGAAGTCTAATAACGTTACATATTCCTCGTGAAACCATGTGCCCTCAATCATCAAGAATAAAAGAGTAAGTAGAATCCATACATTCAAATCAAATGCTCAAAAATAATTTAAGGAATCACATATATCAACGAAACAAATCGCTCACTCTTACAAAGAAGTCATTCAATTGGTACCATAGGTTTGCCCTTAATGTAAATCTCTGATAATGTAGGCTCACTCAATCTAAAATCAATTAGGACTTTTTCCTGGTTGTAATGTGGGCTAAGGGACGGGCATGATATATTTATGAATAGTGGTTCACCCTCCTAAGTATTTTAGCACATCACATATTAAACTTTAAGCGCAAATTCTTCACTCCACTTCAATTTCACAAACAAGATCACTTCCCAATAATATTCCCGCTTTTTTAAGCACTATCTTAATTCACACCTCACTAGTAGGAACTAGATATGAATTTATTCATCTATATTTTCCTTCCCTTTGTTTTTGAGATTTTTCATTTTTGTTTTCAAGTATTATTTTTTTCTTTTGCAATTTCCGCTAGTGGTGTATTCTTTTACAAAACAAGTGCATATTCTTCTATTGGTTCCACTCAAAAGACATCTTAATTCTATCCTTACTTATTTTAGTGCTCATTTCATAATTAAATTGCCTTAAGAGGTAAAAGAATAAAAAACTTTAATTAAAAAAAAGGGATATCAGCTTGAAATGTGGGTGCCAAATAAAATTCTATAGGCTTAAAAGGGTTAACTAGGGATAATTTTATTTGTGATAAATATTAAGCTCAAAAGGATCAAAGAAAGCCTAAAATTATTTTTCAAATCAAGCATCACCTAATATTTTGCTTCGACTCACATACCGGACAAGTTCTAGATATAAGCACAATAACATGGACTACACAAAAATCTCACCATACGTGGCACATGACTCACTAAGGACGGCCCCATTTCGTCTCTCAAACAATACAAGTATTCACAGAGGCACAAGATATTAAGCATTTAGCACAAAGTGAACATAAGTATAGAGAAGGTGACATAGGCGACACAAGACATGCCATCCAATCAAACGAGGCATCATGCCACCTCTAACACATGGGGAAGATACTACGCATGCCAAACCCTAAATATGCAAATATCAAACAAGTCAATGGGGCCTAGGAATCTCATCTTTCCTCCTTTTTATTTCCTAAATTCTAATATACATTAAAAATAAAAAAACTATTACCCGATTCAAGATACATCCCATAGAAAAGAATCGAAGCACAAAGAAAAATCACGGGGGATTATTACTGCCTAAAAATTTAAAAGACATTTTTGGATTTTTCTATTTTTTATTTTTTTGTATTTTTTGTTTAGACTTTAATCACTCAAGAAAATTATTTAGAAGATCCATCGTCGCAAAAAGTCTGAGTTTTTCTAAAAACAATTTCGATTTTCTATATTATTATTTGGTATGTTTTTTTAAATTATTTTTTTAATTAAGCTAACTAAAACTAAAAACACAAGAAGCTGACTTGCAATTAACTTAACTATACTAAAAATAAGAACTAGCACTTAACCTACTATATACATGATCCAGAAAATCCCCCACCCCATACTTAAAATATACAGTGTCTTCAATGCATATAAATAATGAAAATCAAGTAAGGTGGTAAGATAAACTCCCTGGTTACTCTTCATCATCGCCCTCATCATAGAAGGCTATATCACTAGTTACCCAATCGGGATCATCATCCCCTGGCTCACCATCCTCCTCGGTTTCATCCTCAGACTGCTCTGGCTCGGCCTCTGAACACTCATGCATGTTGATATCTTCATCCTCGGGTAATCTCTGGCCCTCACCAATCCCCATGAGATGTTGTGCATGGGCATTGAGCAGAAAGCGCTCATGTAAGTGGGCCCTCTCCTCCTGAGTAGTCGGCCTCCCTTCAAATCTATAGCTGCAGGTCCAACATCCCATAAAAATAGGTTGTGAAGCACTCATCACGAGCATTGTGCTCAGCCCGGTGAGCGCAGTCATATCATTCTCCTTGTTAGGTCGGATTCTGGTGATGTCTGTCCCACGGAGGGGTGCTGGGATAACTATATCAAATTCAGGCTCCCCATCTACCTCCTCCTTCTTCAGATAGCCTCCAATTCATCTTCATTTTTGGAAATTTCTTATGGCGGCCAGTCTTTTAGTCACGGACCCAGACAACCACAGAATTGATACCATATAAAGTGTGTTTAAGCTCTTGATACATCGGACGGGCGATGAAATTACGCAGAGGCTCATGTGGGACATTTGGAGTTCCCAAGTAGTTGCATATGGCGGTTGCAGAAAAATCAATCGATCTACCCCAAATA
Source organism: Nicotiana otophora (assembly GCA_000715115.1). Classification (NCBI taxonomy): domain Eukaryota; kingdom Viridiplantae; phylum Streptophyta; class Magnoliopsida; order Solanales; family Solanaceae; genus Nicotiana; species Nicotiana otophora. The sequence continues at coordinate 88,610 of AWOL01S0055293.1, read as the reverse complement.
GGCACATACTGCTATGGATCATCTAGATCATATCCAACATAAAAATCGCAAAAGAGGTTCACATTAATATCCCTGGGGTTCCCAAACACATAGCCCAGTCCAAGCTCATGAACACACTTCCATATTGCCGGATACTTAGCTCGTAAGCGGCGCTCATCAACGACCAAATCAGGATGCATATGCTTGGGCCGACAAATCTTGTACCATACCTTGGTGGAGGAGGGGTATACATTTAATTCCATATTCCCGTTGCCCCAGAGACCTGAGGCATGAAACTTTCATAGCTACAACTGCTTATAGTCCCTCAGCCTAACAGGATGTGGCATCCCCCCTTTACACTTCTTTGGTGGCGGTACGTAGGATGTCTTCCCTTTGGTGGGGGCAGCATCTTTTCCCTTTCCCTTGTCAATTGGTTGTACTATTTGTTTACCTGCACCATTGAATGTTAGTCAACTTTAGAGGGCATTGAATCCATTTGAAACATGGTCGAATGATCTCACACTTAAAACATTAGCACATCGTTGTAAAGTAAGTTGAGGCTACTAAGATTTCACCTCTTGAATTTAAGAAATAATTGGAGCTACAAGACAACTAGTTCATGCAGAAAAACAATTGAAGTGCTATACTTGGATCCCTCAACCGGACTCCGGTGAGCCACCCCGCACTTAATTTTATGCTCGGGATGCTTGCAACCGACTAGTGTATCAATCCCGGAAACTCGGGCTCTAATTGGGACACAACACGCCTTTGAGGCATTCTATCAAACACATGGTACGCACTAGTGTGGTTGAAGCTTTTGTGTGGGTGAGGGATTGCCTCACCCTCCCAAATCGGCTTGGGATTTGAGCGTAACCATTTAAGAAAGTACTTTTAACGTCCATTTGAAATAATTTGAAACCTTTAAAAGATACATACGCAAGTAATATACAAATTGATTCTAACCGATTTACCGGAGCAAATATTTCATCATAGTCGGCTCCTTCCTGCTGTGAGTAACCTTGAGCAATTAGTCTGGCTTTGTTTCTAACTACCTTTCTATCTTCATTCAACTTATTTTTGAATATCCATTTGGTTCCAATGATTGTAGCATTTTCTAGCTTAAGCACCAGTTTTCATACTTGATTTTTGCCTAATTGATAAGTTCATCTTGCATGGCTTGTACCCAGCTAGAGTCTTTTAAGGCTTCATCAACCTTCTTTGGTTTGATTTGAGATATAAGTGCGATTTTGGCCTTTTTCTTGAGGGTTCCCCTAATTTTCATTCCATCGTTAGGATTTCCTATGACGAACTTATGCATATAGTCATGTTCACTTTTACATTCATTTGGTCTTATTTTAGGTAGTTGGGTAGTCGAATCCTTCCGAGCTTCGGCATGAGTGCTGATAGGTTCATTAGTCGACTTTGGAGTTTCATTGTTGATGTTAGTGGATTTATTTGGTTCCTATGATTCATTCGTCTTGGTTGATGTCTTCATCACCTGCAATGATTCCTTTCTTGTCCATAGAGTTATTATTATCAAAGATAACATGAACTGATTCCTATACACACAGTGTTCGTTTATTATAAACTCTAAATGACCTACTATTGTTTGAATAACCAAGAAATATACATTTTTCACTTCTTGGATCGAACTTACCAAGATTGTCCTTACCATTGTTGTGAATGAAACATTTGCTTCCGAATGGATGAAAGTAGCCTATGTTTGCCCTTTTACCTTTCCACAGTTCATATGGAGTCGTCTTCAAGATAGGCCAAATGAGACATCAGTTAAGTTGAAATGTTGTGTTGACTGCTTTTGCCCAAAATTGATTTGGCAGAGCATGTTCTAATATCATTGTTCTAGCCATATCTTGCAGGGTTCTATTTTTGCGTTCGACCACTCCATTCTATTGAGGTGATCTAGGGGATGAGAAGTTATGAGTGTATCCTTGTTTATTGCAAAAATCTTCAATTGTTCTGCTCTCAAATTCTCCTCAGTGATCACTCTGTATTCTTGAAATGAGATATCCTTTTTCTCTCTCAATCATTTTACAGAATATTTCAAACTTCTTCAAGGCTTCATCTTTGTGAGATAGAAATATTACCCATATAAAGCGTGAGTAATCATCAACAATAAAAAATGCATATCATTTACCTCCAATGCTAGCGGTTCTAGTAGGTCCAAATAAGTCCATGTGTAGTAGCTGTAGGGGCTTGGTTGTGGACACAATATCTTTGGATTTGAATGAATTTCTAGTTTATTTTCCAAGTTGGCATGCATCTCATACATGGTTTCTGGAGAAATTGAGCTTAGGAAGGCCAATAACCAGGTCATGTCTAGAAAGTTTTTCAATCAGGTGCATGCTTGTAAGGTCAAGTTTTTTATGCCAAAGCCTGGGGTCATCAGATATGAAAGCCAGACAAATGTGACCATCTAAATTTTTGATGTAGTGTAGAATGTAACATTATTATACCTTTTTCTTGTCAGAATAATTTTACTTGTATCATCTTTGATAGCACAACCTGTTTTCTTGAATTTAACGTCATATCCAGAGTCGCATGGTTGGCTTATGCTCAGGAGATTATAATTGAGTCCATCCACAAGATAAACTTCTATGAGATCACAGTTATTATTAAATGGAACTATATTGGTGCCAACGATCTTAACTTCCGAATCATCACCAAACTTGACATTTCCTCCATTTATTTTTGTAACTTATTTGAATAAATTCTTGTCACCATCCCGTGACTGGAACACGCACTGTCTAGATACCTTCTTTTAGGTACTCAAGCTTGCTTGGTCCTTTTTGGTTAGTTATAGTAATATCAAAATTATTTTTAGGCTTCCAGATACATCCTTAAATATTTGAGTTGCGAAATCTACAAAAGGAGTAATTATGGCCAGTTCTATTACAGTAATGACATACAAGAATAGATTTAACATTTGATCTACTGGTAGTGTCAGTACTAGTAGATCGATTTTCAACAGGTCTTTTTCCAGTTGACCTGGCAGAGTTGTGACCAGTGGATTTGCCTATGCCATTGAGTTGCAATTGTAATTCCTGAACTTCTTATTGAAGTACGTCTCTTTCGATTTCACAAACTTTAAGTTCAAGTTCCCAGTCCTTATTCTCTGTATTCAGTCTCTTATATTCATTTAGAATCTTTTGAGACTCTTTTAGGGTGAGATCAAGAATATCTTGTAATTCATTGCATCTATCACATTTATGTGGTCATACCTCGCTAGATTCACCACGTGCCATGAAGCAATTTTCTGTTGTTTCCTTGATGTCATCATCAGATACATCTTTATCTGTCAAGCAGCCTAAGAACTTGTTCATATCATTTTCTAATATAGTCGCGAAACATAGATTTGCAATTTCCTCATGCTCTAATCTATCTTCATCATTCCAGCTTTCAAAGGATTTACTTTTGTTAAATCCTCTCGAGGATTTTCTTTTGAGATCTAGGCATGCGACTTGTATATGACCATATTTTTCACATTCATAACATTTTCCATCGTTTTTTTCCTGTTCATTGTATTTTCTTGAGGTTCTTCTGGAGGACATTCTTCCCTTTTGGTGCTTTTTTATCTTCTCATTGCCCCATTCATTGTTTTGGAAAACATGGCTATCTCTTGTTCTAGTTCATTAGCTTCATTTTTATTTTCATCTTTAGATCTTTCGATCAAGGTTTTGAAAGCAACTATTTTCTTCTTTTCTTCTTGTCCTCATTTTTTGATGTGTTTTCTCAAAGGCAATGAGATCTCTTCGTAGTTCATCATATGACAATTTATCTAGATCCTGAGATTCAAGTGCTACTACATTTGTTTGCCAAGAAATAGGTAGACTTCTTATAATTTTTTGAACTTGCACATGACTTGAGTATGGTCTTCCAAAGGCCTGTAGATTTCCAATAATTTTACTGAATCGGGCAAACATTTCCTCAATGGATTCATCTTCTTTCATCTGAAATAGTTCATGGTCATGGATCAACAGATTTATCATTTTTACTTAACTCTGATTGTCCCTTCATAAGTGACTTTAAACTTATCCCACATCTCTTTAGCAGTATTACAGGTTTAGATCTTCTCATATTTTTCCCGCTTATCATATTGTATAGAAGATTTCGTGTCTTTGCATTAACTTGACTGTCATTTGCTCATCAGAGTATTCATCCAGATCGATGGGTTCACTGGATGTTTGTCCATCTGCTTTCTTGTCAGACTTTGCTTCTGGAATTGGATAGTCTCCCTTTGTTATTACGCGCCAAACTTTGACATCAAAGAATTTCGCACAGATTTTCATGCGAACCTTCCAATGTGAAAAGTGTTGTCCATTGAAGTATGGAGGCCTTGCACTCTAAAGTCCCTTATTGAAATAGATCTCCGATGATTACTTGATTTGACATGATTTGTTTCACTAACTGTTAAGCAAAATCAAAATATAAGCCTTGCTTTGATATCAATTGAAAGTACAAGAGGGAGTGAATTATCTTATTTTTCTTATTGTAACTAAGTAGTTGACTAGTTTATCAATTAGTCGACTAAAAATAGATACAAGGTAAAAGATAAAGACATAATGTAAAGTGAAGAAATTCAATTACACTCAATATTTTTATACTGGTTTGGATTCAATGTGAATTATACTCTAGTCCCCTTGGGTTGCAAAAGGGTTCTCTCTTCAAAGCCCTTGAAAACTTTGTACAAGTATGTTGATGTTATCACGAACATCAACTGCCTTTTAGTTATCTAAGTACACTCTTTATATTTTCGATACAATGCCTCGCCAATATTTTTCTCTCTTTCTTCTCTCTACTAGTTAGTAGTTACACAGTAAATCACACTCAGATTACACTGCTTGCTTAGAGTAGAGCAAAGAGCATGAAGTTGGTTCGATTAAAGTATATGACTCCTCTTGGCTGTTTTGCAATATATACACCTTGAAAAATTTGTTTTGATTTTATTGTGGCAGATTTTGAGAGATTGCAGTCCCAAGGGAATTGATCCTTGAAATGAATCAAAAATTGTCTTTCCAAGAATAAGTGTGGAGCCTTTTTTATTTGAGTCTTGACTGACAGGCTTGATAGAATCTTCCATCTGTGAGCGAATCCTATTTCAACGAGAAACCTTTGATTTGTCCTTTGATTTCAGAGTTCAACAATCTTCCTTCAATGAGCAAATCATCAGCTCTTTAATAGCTAGGACATGCATATTCTTAGCAGTTTTGAACTCCTCTGATTTTGAACCTTTCTTTCTTATCTTCCTTCGCATGAGCTGTCAGATCTTTGGAGATCTTTTCTTCTTTCCCTTACTCCTTCATTTCTTGTCCCCCTTCGCATATATTTGACAATCTTACTTGTCCTTTCCTTTGATCCCGAAATGTACATGCAAATAGAGATATGTTACTTTTCATTATTGAAACTTAGATCTAACAAGAATCATATTATCCACTTAGAAAATGGATAACCAATGGGTTTAACTTTTATATTTGTAAAGACTCAAATTGGGTGTTCCTCAAGTTTGGGACACTAAAAATTCTCCCAAAAGTGATCATATCCAAGAAATCATGGATAATACAGATATTCATATTATCTGCCGGTTAACTCATTTTTTATCCGCATTAAATATGAGTCTGGTTGGATAATTTATTCGTTTTTGCATTACTCTTTTTTGAACCGTCTATATCCGACCCGACCCGACCATTTTTCACCATTAATTACTACTTCCTCTGTTTCAATTTAGACTACACACTTTCCTTATTAGTGTGTTCCAAAAAGAATGGCACATTTCTACAATTAGAAATAATTCAACTTTAAACTCTTCATTTACCCATTGTAGCTTTGTTGAGAAGCTTTTATATCCATACAAATACCATGGCCCCACAAAACTTTTATACCTCAAGCTTTTAAGACCACAAGTTTCAAAAGTCTTCTTGTTTTTTTTCTTAAACTCCGTGCTGAGTCAAACTACCTTATCTAAATTTAAATAGATGGAGTACTATGAAATTCATCCTAAGTGGAAGAGCTATTGTCACAACCCCAATTCCCCTCCATTGGGTATCGTGATGGCACCTAGTCTTTAAGACTATGTACGCCTAAACTATACGCGGAAACATTTAGTAAGATATTAAAACTTGAACATCCCAACAATTTCATAAAAAAGAGTCTACCAAAATTCAATACATAAAATCCCAAAACCTGGTGAGATATAAGTCACAAGCTTTAAGTACAATACCGAATAATCATATACATCAGTGTCTATCAAAATATAAAGAAATAAGAGAAGCACGGAATAGAAGGGGACTCCGAGGCCGGCGGTCGCGGGTAGGTGTACCTTGAAGTTTCCAAGCAGCAACACATTGCACTAATATCAGGGCTGGTAAGATGCACCTAGATATGCATAAAGACATGTGCAGAAGCGTAGTATGAGTACACCACAACGGTACCTAGTAAGTGCCAAGCCTAACCTCAGTAGAGTAGTGATGAGGTCAGGTCAGGGCCCTACTTAAAATAATAGGAAAAAGGCTGAAGATATAATAATATAAAGAAATGACTAAGAAGTGAACAATGAGAAATTACAGAAAGATAATAACACATAAAATAGAGGTAAACAATAGGAGCGCTCCTGACGTACCGCCTCGTAGTCCCAAAAGTAAATGCACAATAGGGGCGCTCCCGAGGTACCGCCTCGTAGTCCCAAAAGTAAATATGCAACAAGGGCGCTCCCGAGTTATCGCCTCTTAGTCCAAAAAGTAAATACACAATAGGAGCACTCCCGAGGTACCGACTTGTAGTCCCAAAATTAAATATGCAATAGGGGCGCTCCCGAGGTATTGCCTTGTAGTCTCAAAAGTAAATACACAACAGGGGCTCTCCCGAGGTACCACCTCATAGTCCCAAAAATAAATATGCAACAGATAACTGATGGGACAATGAGCTTACAACAAGGAATCCTACAGTTAAAGACTGAATACAAGATCAAGGAAGTAGGAAATCCAACAAAGCATGTTGCACAAATTGCAAGTAAGAGATAAGACACATAGACATGCGACATAAGGATAAACATGATGATTACACATGCTAGAGTAACTCAGTTAAGGAATTAAAAATGAAACCACATAGCAAGAACCGAATTTTTAGCATTTAACCCGAGTACGCACTAGTCACCTCATGTATACGGCCTTCACGTATTGCAAATGCCATAACAGTACCAAACCTAAGGGGAGTTTCCTCCACACAAGGTTAGACAAGTCACTTACCCCAAACCAAGCTCAATCAGTCAATAAGAATGCCTTTCCCTCGACATTCCGACTCCGAACGGGCCAAATCTAGCCAAAACAATTACATACTTTAGCAAATGATTGAACAATCGTCCCAAAAGTCGACCTACTCCCACGTCTCGAAATCGGGTAAAAGTCACAAAATCCGAACACCCATTCAACCACGAGTTCACCCATACCAAAATACTCAAATACAATACCAAAATCTTCAAAATTCTTCCTAAGAACTTTTCTCTATTTACCCTAATTTTTCACCTCAAATCACTAATTAAATGATGAAATCAAAGACATAAACATGGAATTTATCCAAAACTAAATAAGAATCACTTACCCCAATCAACTCCTTGAAAATCTCTTCAAGAATCGTCCAAATCCGAGGTCTCTAGCTCAAAATATGAAAAATGGGTTCAAGCCCTTGTTTTGACAATTAATACTGTTGCCTAGGTGTTTACACTATGCGATCGCATAGAACAAAATTGCTATCAATTTAAAAACATACTACGCGAATGCGGAAGCTGCTATGCGAACGCGATCCACTGCCATGCCAAGCTAGGCGATCGCGTAACACCACACGCCACTGCATAGAGTAAATCATTCCACTGGCAGGTCCTCCCTTCTTCGCTGCAAACGCTGCAAAGGCCACGCATTCGCTATTCACTGGCCCAAACAACTTTGTGATTGCGTATTCATACCTGGGATCACATTGAATAGAACCATGCCTACCAAAATCTCAGAGCTTAACGATAGCATCCCCCTTTCCGTGATCGCACGAGAGGAAACCAAAACACTAGATTTCAGCAATTCCTTAATGATCCGAAATGCGTCAAACATGGTCCGAATCACACCCGAGGCCCCCAAGACCTCAACCAATAATACCAACAAGTCCTAAAACATCATATAAATCTAGTCGAGTATCCAAATCATATAAAACAATGCTAAAACTATGAATCTCACCCCAATTCAAGCTTAATGAACTTTAGAACTTCAAACTTTTATATCTTATACCGAAACCTAGCAAATCAAGTCCGATTGACCTCAAATTTTGCACACAAGTAATAATTGATATTACGGACCTACACCAACTTCCGGAGTCGGAATCCGACCCCGATATGAAAATTTTTACTCCCGGTCAAACTTTTCAAAAATCATCCAACTTTCCAACTTTTGCCAATTAACGCCGAAATGACCTACGGACCTCCAAATAAATATCCGGACACACTCCTAAGACCAAAATCATCATACCGAGCTATTGAAATCGTCAAAACTCTATTTCGGAGTCATTTTCACACCAATCAAACTATGGTCAATTTCTACGACTTAAACTTCCATTTTAGGGACTATGTGCCCAATTTCACTCTGAAACAAAAACCCAAACCTCCTGGAAAGTCACATAACCACAAAATAAAATAGAGGGAGAAATAAATTGGGGTTTTGGGCTAATTCTCTCAAAAACAACTGGTCGGGTCGTTACAGACACTCGGTTCTTGAATTATAGGTTGGTTTCTAGAAGCATCTAGAATATTTAATTAGGCACATATAAAGAAAGAGTTTAAGTTATATATGTATAGGGTAAAATATGATATGGCACGTGACTGACTAAAAGCAAGACACGTGAAACCCAAGATGGAATAGCTGAGGACCGAACGCAGCCACTGCGCTTGTCACCGGAACGGATAAAGTTCATAAAAGTGTATTAAATTATCTGCGCCCGGTAGAAATTACTAAGGAATATTCTACAACATTAAGAGTGACGGTCCGTTACAAAGAATTTAGCATTTAGGCTCAACATTACATCTTCATCAATGACCCTCATAATTGACATTGAAGGAAAGAACGATCCTAGGACCTTCTTCCCTAGACATAGCTATAAATAGTGAGCTCAATTATCATTGTAAAGGACATGAAATTTCTGGCAAGAACATATATTATATTCTACTCAAAGCTTTATATAATTTCACTCTTTGGGTTTTTGATCTCATCATTGCTGTGTTTGGAAACCGTGTTCACGGAATCACTATCTTCGCTATTTCATCTACATTCCAAGTCTAGGTATTGCATATGTCTTCGATTATTATATTATTTCATGATCAAATTAGTTTACTTGTCTAGAAACCACATATAAATTCAAATATACCATTTTATGGGTAGACAGTTTGGCGCCCACCGTGGGGGCCTAGACAGTCATGCAATTAAATTGATCCTTGCCTCTTTTACTAACGTGTTTTGACTATTTCTGTCTTAGAAAAAAATGCAAAAAATGGTAGATAACACTGTTAACAATGCACACAACCCCGAAATTTGAGGGGATCAACCTCATTCCGAGGACTCAATCAGTGACACCAGCAATGAGGGGAATGACGCCACGCCGGTATATGACAAATGGTACCCTCGACAAGTTCAGGAAAGAATTCCCGATGATGCTGACGAAGAGCAAGTAGCGGATTTTGTGAGGATCCTGCAAGAGCAATAGGCAATCATTCTAGGCCATCCCACGTGACAGGATCAGGTTATGACAGAACTTAAGCAGGCACTATCAGGTGCTTCGAATAATGTGAACAAGCACAATTTGATTCCTCTCGTTGTTCGGGCAGACCAAACAACACAAAGAAAAAACAATAACACTCCCAGGGGTGAAGTCGGCTCTGATGGGGCTGGGGGTAGAGCAGATCAGGTCTTAACAATGAGAATGATTCATTCAAAGATGAGCTTTTACGATTCATGAGGTAATGAAATGCCCGCATGTATCACATCCCGGGCGCACCACCAGTATTGAAAGGCCCAAACTCGAAAAAGTATATTCAATTACTGTACAAGCCAAGTGCGGCACCAATACTGATCCCGAAGCATTTCAACATGCCCGAAGTTCCAAAGTATGATGGAACTTCAGACCCACAGGAACATATTACCACCTACACAATGGCGGTGAAAGGAAATGATCCAGCTTCTCACTAAATTGAATCTGTGTTGCTAAAGAAATTCAGCGAAACTCTCGCGAGTGGAGCCCTAACGTGGAATTCATTACTACCCGAGCATTCCATAGATTCCCTTGATATGCTCGCGGATTGTTTCATTAAAACTCACGCCGGGGCCAGAAAGGTGCAAGCCCGAAGGCCGACATATTCAGAATCGCACAAGGGGAATCAGAATTATTACAAGAGTTTGTTACATGATTGTAGAAAGAAAGAATGTTGCTCCAGGTCATCCCGGATGAATGGCAGCTGAAGCATTCACCAAAGGATTGAATCTGACAGGTTCAGATGCTTCCCGTAAGCTGAAGGAGAGCCTGCTTGAGTTTCGAGCAATAACCTGGGCAGATGTTCACAACCAATACGAGTCAAAGATAAGGATCGAAGATGACCAAGTCGGTTCTACATCATCGGCCAAAGGACGGGAGAAGAACAGAGAAAAACCAAAGGATGACTACGACGTGGATAGGCGTACTTGGGATCAGTTTTTTCCCTATGAGCGTACCGAAGGCCGTGGCAAAAACTTTTGATTATCAAACAAGTTCGCCATTAACGGAGGGAATGACCATGGTCGAAACAATAGATCATTTTAAGATAAACAAACATTGGGGTCTCGAGATCTTTCTTACCCCAGGTTATCAGAATATAACTTCAACGTCAGTGTAGTAGAACTAGTGTCAGCCATGAGGAACATTAAAGAAGCACGATTCTCGAGACCTATGAGGTGTGATTCCAGTCAAGGGATCCCAATTTATGGTGCGAATACTACGGGACGAACGGTCACCAGACAGTGGACTGCCAACATCTTTGGGAGGAGGTGGCAACGTTATTGAAGAATGGTCATCTCCGAGAATTCTTGAGTGATTGAGCTAAGAACAATTATGGTCGCAACAGAGACAACACGGAATCCTCGAAAGCAAGACAAGAAATCCCACGCCAAATGATCAACATGATCTTTGGGGGGGAATGGGATATTTGGGGTCACCTTTTCGGCGGCAAAAAAGACTAAAGTTTCGATAACTCATAGCAAAAGGCTATGGGAGGACGATATCAATTTCACAGAGGAAGACACAAACGGATTTTTGTTACCATACAACGACGCACTGGTAATCTCTTTAAATGTGTTAGATTTTAAAATTAAGCGTGTTCTAGTGGATCCGGGAAGTTAGGCTAATATCATACAATGGAGAGTATTGGAACAAGCTAAGCTCACCGGAAGCATTATTCTGGTGACAAAACTCCTCGCTGGATTCAACCTTGTGAGTGTGATGACTCGGGGAGAGATCTGGCTGCTCACGAATGCTAAAGGAGTAATGAAAACAACTCTCTTCGAAGTAGTGGATGGTGATATGGGATACAACATCATCTTAGGAAGGCCATGGTTACACGAGATGAAAGATGTTTCTTCGACATATCATCAATTGCTGAAGTTTTCGATGCTCGAAGGAATCAAACAGATAAGAGGTGACAAACCGGCAGTGAGGGAAATGAATCAATCTCAGTTTCCAGTAGCAAAGGGAAGGAGCGCACGACATAGCAATTACAGGAATAGGCACCTACTCCCGAGATAGAAGAGGTTATTCCAAGGGAAGAATCGCAAGAATAGTACCATGTGTCGAGATATTTCCAAGTTTCGAAAGAAACGGACGCAACGAAATCCACAGCATAGGAACTAGAGAAAGTGACATTGTTTGAAGAATTCTTAAAAAGAAAATTTCACTTGGGGACAGGACTACATCCCGAGCTCATGTATGGTTTTATTGAATTCCTTAAAATTAGCGTTGATTGTTTTGCATGGTCACACGAGGATATTACAGGTATCCTGATGGAAATAGTCATGCACAAGCTGAGTTTGGATCCCAACATACCACCGGTACAGCACAAGAAGTGCCCTATTGCCGAGGCTAGGAATAAATTCATCAAAGATGAGATAACCCGCTTGCTTAAAATCGGTTCGGTCAGAGAGGTAAGATATCCAGACTGGCTAGCCAATATAGTAGTAGTTCCTAAAAAGAACAATAAATTTCGTGTGTGTAGACTATAAAGATCTTAATAAGGTATGACCGAAAGATTCGTTTCCACAGCCAAATATCGATCAAATGATTGATGCTGCGGTCGGGCATGAACTGATGAGTTTCCTTGATGCTTATTTCGGGTACAACCAAATTAAGATTAACGCGGAAGATCAGGAAAAGACTTTATTTATAAAATATTTCGGTACATATTGTTACAATGTAATGCCTTTCGGATTGAAAAACGCTGAAGCCACTTATCAACGGCTCATGAATAAGATGTTTGAAAAGCAAATAGGAAAAACCATGGAAGTTTATATAGAAGATATGCTCGTTAATTCTTTGATTGCAGGTGACACCTTAAGCATTTGCAAGAAACATTCGATATCCTGAGGAAGCATAACATGAAATTCAACCTCGAAAAGTGCGCGTTCGGGGTCAGGTCCGGTAAGTTCTTGGGGTTTCTGGTCTCACAACGGGTAATTGATATAAACCCCAACAAAATCAAGGTTATAGACGATATCCCGGATCAATTATTTAATGTGAAGGAAGTCCAAAGACTCACAGGAAGGTTAGCAGCTTTGAGCAGGTTCATTTCCCCGTCGTCAGAAAAGTGTCATCACTTCTTTACGTTGCTCAAAAAGAAGAACAATTTTGAATGGATGTCGGAGTGCCAGAAGGCCTTGAGGGACCTGAATAAGCACTTATCAAGCCCTCCATTGCTCTCGAAACCAAAAGACGGCAAAACATTGATGGTCTACCTCGCGGTTTCAGAAGTTGCGATAAGTGCGATTTTAGTCCGGGTGGACGAAGGTACGCAGTTTCCTATTTATTACGTTACCAAAATTTTAACAGGAGCAGAAACTCGCTACCCACATTTGAAAAAAATAGCTTTAGCTCTCGTAGTCGCCACTCGGAAGCTGAGGCCCTATTTTCAATACAACCCAATAGTTGTGGTAAGTACTTTCCCTTTACAAAATATCATTCACAAACCCGAGCTCTTTGGCAGATTGGCCAAATGGGCAGTTCAAATAAGTGAATTCGACATAGAATATAAACCGAGGACTGCAATTGAGTCACAAGTCTTGGCTGACTTCGTGGCCGATTTTAGTCCGTCACTCATGCCTCTGGCAACCAAGGAGGCAGTAATGGTATCGGAGTCGGCATCAGCGGTTTAGACCTTATCTATGGATGGAGCCTCGAATGTAAAATGGTCCGGGCTCGGAATAGTTTTAATCATGCCTTCGGGGGTAACCTTAAGGCAAGCCATCAACATGATCCCTTTAACTAACAATGAAACAGAGTATGAAGCTTTGATTGCAAGGCTCGAATTGGCCCGGGGACTTGATTCCGAGGTTATAAAAATCAAATGCGACTCACAGGTGGTGGTAAATTAGGTTTATGGGATCTTTGATACCAAAGAAGAACGTATGCAATAATACATGGTAAAGGTCCAGGCTCTTTTGGCACAATTCCGTGAGTGGTCAATAACTCATATCCAGAGAGAGGATAATGCAGAAGCGGATGCATTAGAAACTTAGGTTCATCAACGGAAATAAAAGGATCGGAGTCTGAAATGGTAGTACAACTGATGAGCTCAGTCCTTGACACAGATGGTTACTACGAGGTGAATTCGGCTAGTCTGGTCTGGGACTGGAGGAACGAAATAATCAACTACCTCGAGCATGGAAAGTTTCCTGATGATCTCAAAGCATCACAGGTGTTACGCACCAAAGCTACATGTTATAGCTTCAGGAAAGGCCAATTGTATAGAAAATCTTTCCAAGGCCTGCTGGCCCGGTGTTTAGGAGAGGCAGAAGCTGACTATGTCATGAGAGAAATCCATAAAGGAATATGCAACAATTACTCAGGCGCGGAGTGTTTGGTGCTGAAATTGGTACAGGCATGATATTACTGGCCTCGCATGGAACAAGATGCCAAAGATTTCGTACGTAAATGTGATAAGTGCCAACGGTATGCATCACTAGTACATCAATCGGAAGAACCCTTACATTCGGTTCTATCCCCATGACCATTCATGATATGGGGGATGGACATCGTCGGATCGCTGCTACCGGCTCCTAGAAAGGTAAAGTTTCTTTTAATTTTGACTGATTTATTTTCTAAATGAGTGGAAGCAAGTTCTTATCAAAAACATTAGAGAATGCGAAGTGGTCGATTTCATTTGGAAAAATATAATTTTCAGGTTCAGAATACCAAAAGAGATAACATGCGATAATGGGCCACAATTCATCAGTGCAAAAGTTACAATGTTCTTCCAAGACTTGAAATTAAAGAGAATCACATCCTCACCTTATCATCCGAGCGTGAACGGTCAAGCGGAGTCAACAAACAAAGTGATCATTCAAAACCTCAAGAAAAGGTTGGAAGCAGCAAAAGGCAAATGGCCTGAAGAGTTTCCCGGAGTCCTATGGGCCTATCGAATAACGGCCAAATCAACTACAGGAGAAACTCCTTTTTCCCTCATATACTGTGCTGAAGCCTTAATCCCTATTGAAGTGGGCGAACCCACTTTGAGATATTCTGGGACAAATGGAGAATCGAATAGCAAATCAATATTAGTCAACTTGGAACTGCTCTAGGGATGTAGGGACTTGGCGCATGTAAGAATCGCAGCTCAAAAGCAGAGGATGAGGCGATATTACAATCAAAGAGCCAATTTTAGTTTTTTCAAAGTAGGAGACTTGGTTTTAAAGGAAAGTAACATAAAATACCCAGGAGCTCAACGTGGGAAAGCTAGGCCCAACGTGGGAATGTCCCTACCGGATTGCAGCTGTCACTGGGAAAGGTTCACACGAGTTGGAGAACCAAAATGGGGACAAGCTGCCCAGCAACTGGAACGTGGCACACCTCAAAAGATATTATTGCTGATGATGAACAACACTCAAACTGAAAGTATGTGCTGCACTCTTATTCCCTTCGTTCAGTTTTTGTCCCAATTGGGTTTTTCTGGCAAGGTTTTTAACGAGGCAGCGACGGAAGGCAGCAACAATAAGACCTTTGATAGCAAGGCAAACAAACAAGCTTCCATTCGAGGACGATTAGGTAATATTTGGTTTGACAGCAAATTTCCACCGGGAAATTAAGTTTGCTACCGAACAGAGGTTAGCCGACAATTCATGGGCATAAACCGCCAGAGTAGTTTTAGGTATTCTTTCGATCGATTGCATGGATTCCTAAGAGGAAACAAGATATGTTACCGAGTGAAGGATTACCTAGCAATTCATTAGTGGGACCTTTGAAGATACAAGACTTCCAGTGTTCCAATTCGCATTCTTCGCATTCAAACACTGGGGGAATGATATGAGGATACGACAACAATGACTTCCACGTCAACCGGGAATGCAAAATCCACAAACAACATGCATCATCCCGGACTCGGGACTGTGCAACCATCTCCGTAGAAACAAGTTGTACAAGATAGCCACAAGTAATGGCAATTTATTTTCTGTATAGCAAAATGCTTATGTAATTTCTGAAAATAGAAGGAATAAAATTAAATCCTTTTTGTTTTTATCTTGTTTCTTGTTTAAACGATGAGCTAACTTTGTCATTTGAAAGTTAAACAAGTACTTCAAATGTTAGTGCCGTAATGAACATGAGACGTTCTCTTCAAGAGCACCGTAAATATAAGAGGGCCCTCTCTTATAAAAACCCTCACATTAAAGGGTTGGTTTCGAAAGAATCAATGCCCATATCCAAAATACCATCGGAAAAAAATACACCCGCAATCGCATATGAAAAGGACGCAAAAAGCAAATTTGCGCATATATTCATAGAAACCCTCATGTAAAAGGGAAACTTGCACAAATATTCATAAAGACCCTCATGTAAAAGGGAAACTTATGCAAATATTCATAAAAATCCTCACGTAAAAGGGATAATACTCGGAACCAAAATTCTTCAAAGAAAATTCATATGAGACTATGCATAGTAAAGTGCGAATTGAACAACATGCACGGAATACTTGAGCAAATGCAAAAGTTAAAAGCTTGCATGGATACTCAAATGAAAGTAAGACTCAAATGCTATTTTGGACAAAAAGTATGTCTTTATTCACAAGAACAGGCCAAACTGTTTCAAGTACAAAATGAGAAAAGAAAGGAAAAGCTAAAGTGCAACATCTTCGGGACCAGGAGGAAGAGAAGTATACGCATTGCCGGAAAGAGTAGTTGGTTCCACCAATGGCTCAAGGCTTTCCCCAATTTATACTTCAGCCTCATCGCCTTCCGATCGTTCTTCAGTTTTCGAAAACTCAAAATCGGAATCGAAAGAACCTGGAGCATCAGACTGCACCGGGAGTCCATTTTTTACAGCCAACTCAAGCTCTCGGGCCTTAGATATTTCGACATCAACATAGATGATACCAGCTTTGGCCTATTCCAAGATTTTTCTCCTCATGCTATACATAGAATAAGTTTTTTCAATAATGAGGGAAGTCGCTCGACGCTTAAGTTCTTCTTTGAGTTGAGTGACCTCGGTGGAAATGTTTTCCCAGGCGGATCTAGCAGATTGGAGGCTGATATCGAGCTCACGGACAATTGAAGTAAAGAGGCTATTATGCTCGATAGTTTTCCTGTACTTCTCTTCCAGTTGTGCATGTTTCGCCTCCATGGCATCAACTCTTCATTTTTGGAGTTCAAGGCTACTTTCAAGTCAATCACTCTTTCAGCGAAGGCAACTTCGCGGTCGGTTGCAGCAAGAACATCGTTTTGGACTTCTGCCCATTTGACCTTGACCTCATCAAATCTAACCCGCAGCGGTCCAATTTCTTGCCTGAGGATTACCACTTCTTACTCACTTTGCTGCAAACGAGCCTCCAAAACAACGGCCTCAGCAACTCTAGTTTCCAATTCCGAGAGGTGGAGAACAGTCTGTTCCAGTTCTGCCAAAAGCTGATCCCGTTAAGAAATAAGTTCTTCCTTCTCAAGAATCAACCTTTGAAGGCCCTCAGAAGCAAGAAAGCTTGCCTATAAAATAAGAAGAGGCAAAATTTAGAATACGTTCGTTCAAAGTAAAAGAAATAACAGAGGAAGGAAGGAACGAACCATTTCAGCATTGTGCATGGCATAGTTCAACAAGCACTCTCCCGAGAGTGCCTGAATCTTTTCCCAGTCCTTTTCTGAAGCCAAAGGCTTCGGATAATTAGAAAGTTCCACCGGTCGGGATAGCAAGTTGCACCCAGTAGAGACCAAATGAGTGATGTTCCTCCTCCTTTGTGGATCTTCAGAAGGGGCGGCATAATTTTTCCCCAAATTCCTATGAACTTGGGACTGTGAAAGATGAACACCTTCTTCTGGGTCAGGTGTGGCCGATGGAGGTAGTGTAGCAACTGCTGGTGGAAGAGTAGACGAAGATGGAAAGGATGTAGCAGTTACTGGTGTTGGTGAAGGTGGAGATAAAGCTGATGGAGTTGAAGAGTGAGAAGCAGCTGCATCATATGCAATGCTGGTTATTTGACGCTCGCCAACCAAAGATGGCATGGACCTGGTACTCATCCCCGCAGCACCGGTTGCAATAATTGGGGCCCGAAAATGGGAGTTGGCATATTCTACCAAAGTGCCGATACATCATCTTCAGTTGGTGTAACTATCTCAACAGGCCCAGCATCATGTTGAGATGATGAGAATCGCCGCCTTCTGTGTAAAGAAGCTTACTCATCAACAACTTCTTCATCATCCTCAATCATCACGATTTCTACGACCGGCTTAGAAGGAGGACCAGTCATCATCGCCATCAGAGATGATTCGGGGGCATCAACCTTTTCCCTTTATTCTTTTCCCCGTAGAGGAGCTTCTTCTCTTTGTTTGTTTATCCTCCGGACGAGGACTCCGTAAAAAAATACTTGCGCCCAAAACAGGCCCGGAGATTCCTATTTGAGCAAGTGCTTCCTGAAGCAGCCTCACTGCATCAGCAAAATCAGCTAGAATGTCCTCCTCGGGGACAGCAACAGAGCACGCAGGTAGACCTAATTCCATGAACAAAGTCAAAAGGGTTCAACCAAGTTCTTCATATACAAAAATAGAAGCAAGGTAAATTAGAGTTACCATGATTTTTGGTCTTCCACCCGTATTTAAGGGCTAGTTCTTTCCACGAACGAGTTTCAGCGTTGTGACGTACAGAATCTTCTTAACCCACTGGTTCAAACCTTCCACCACCGATGGGAGCCATCGAGTTGCTGAAATATGCGAAGGGTGAAGAGATGATACGACCATAGAAGAATATCTATTAAGAGGAATATTATACAACGAACTTACGAGTGCGGCTCCAAGCAACCGAAAAGGATGAAGTCATTGTCGAAATGATGTCGTTGGTAGCAACTGCAACAAACCGCTCCATCCACCCAAGGTCGTTGTCATCATCCATCCTAGACAACAAAGCATGGTGGCCACGCTTGCAAAGGTTTAGCATTCCCCCACAGAAGATTTTGCCGGAATAAAGACTCATCAGATGAGATAAGGTTAGCTCCTCCCTAGTTTCTTGGCACAAGCGTCGGAGGCAAACGATCGTCCTCCACACTGAAGGACTTACCTGTGCCAAAATACCTGGTAGCGAAGGCAAAACTCCGCAATCACAGGATCAAGCTCTCCTCTCAAAGAAAACGCACCCAAAGTAAAGGGATACGTGAAAAAGTATGTAAAATCTTCCTTGGGAAGGGTCACTCGCTCCAATAGATTAGGAGCAATGATTTCCAACTCATTGAAGCGGCATTCCACCTTCACAGCAAGGATAATGGAAGGACAAATGGAAGAAGGTACGAAATTTCTCTTCAAAATCCTTAACAGTACTAAGCCTCCTTGGGATAGTGGAATCCATTGTTGGAGGAACGGAGTCCTCGGTTTTGTTCTTATTCATTGAAGAACCACCACGTTTAGAAGAAGAAGCCATTGGAAAAGAAGAAGGTAAAGAATTTGTTAAAAGAAAATTAGGAAAAGGATGGAAAACAAGGATACAAATCAGAAACTCAAGCAATTGTGAAGCGTAAAGGAAAAGAAAGTTGCGTATAAGTAAATTTTTTGGCGGCTAAATTCATGGCCACGTTTACCTCGATAACCGGCTAAAGTTGTGCTGAATCATGGGATGATGTGTGTTCGGGGCATTAAATGCGGAGAGACGTGCGTCTAATTAACTGTCAGAGACCTTCAGATGGAATTATAGTAATTGCCGCCAAAAAGGAATTTCTACCAACTTTCCGGTAACACAAAGTTATGTCACCGAAAAGTAGGGGGACTATCTTTAAAGGGTAAAGTATGATATGGCGCGTGGCTGACTAAAGGAGGACACGTGGAACCCAAGATGGAATGGCTGAGGACCGAACGCAGTCACTGCGCTTGTCACCGGAACGGATAACGTTCATAAAAGTGTATTAAATGCTCTGCGCCCGGTAGCATTTACTAAGGAATATTTTACAGCATTAAGAGCGACAATCCGTTACAAAGAATTTGGCATTTACGCTCAACGTTACATCTTCATCAATGACCCTCATAATTGACATTGAAGGAGGGCACGATCCTAGGACCTTCTACCCTAGACATAGCTATAAATAGTGAGCCCAGTTATCATTGTAAATGACACGAAATTTCTGGCAAGAACATATATTATATTCTATACAAAGCTTTATATAATTTCACTCTCTGGATTTTTAATCTCATCATTGTTGTGTTCTTAAACCGTGTTCATGGAATCATTATCTTCACTATTTCATCTACATTCCAAACCTAAGTATTGCGTTTTTCTTCGATTATTATATTATTTCAGGATCAAATTAGTTCACTTGTCTAGAAATCACGTATAAATTCAACTGTACCGTTTTACGGGTAAACAATATATTATATAATGTAAAAATATTTATACAATTAGATTATTTGCAAAGTAATTACAAGTAAATCTTTATAATAAATATAGACAGTAATCTAATAAAATGGTAAGTAACCTATTATGAAAGGTTAAGTTGCACTAATGGTATAAAAGATTGAGAAATGTTTTTTCATGAAAAAAGTAGTCTCCAAAGTTCTTTGCAAGTATAGAAAAATATATATGTACAAAAAAGACTGCCTTAAAAAGATACTATTTGACGCTTATTATTGACTGTTGAGTATACTTTTTACCGGAATTTATGATGAATCCTTTGTCAAGATTATTTTATACTTCAAACATCAAGATAAAAGTGTTTAAGAGAGAAGCCTTTTCATAAAACAAAAGCATTTATTCATTAAAGCCTTCATCATTACACGATAACCAAAAGGGATTAACCTTCTGATACTAGAAAACATGCTATTTGTTTTTCAAACCTTAATTAGTAGACATGAAATACAAAACATAGTATTTCTCAATGGCAAACTCTAAAGATAATAACCATAAGCAGCAACAACAATAATTATGCCTTAGTCTCAGAACTTTTGACAACAATAACAATAATAATAATAATTACGCATCAGTCCCGGGGACTTCTGATCACAAACGCATAAAAATCCAAAGCTTAACAAGGGACCAGCTGGATCTCAACAGCTTCAATGGAAACATTATCCCCTCCACTTTTAGGAACCAGAGTCACCACAACAAGATCTTCACCTTCAAGTTTTAAATCCTCCAATAATTCATTAATAGCCAGGCTAAATTCAGGAAATATTTCCTTTTTGGGATTATCATGAATATGTGGTAAATTTGCAAAACTCCCAACAAATTCTGTCCTGTCTATCTCATTTGCAATCACATCATTATCCTCATTGAGGAAAACATCAAACCTTACAAACTTTCTCACATCCAATTCCACATTCTTGAAAGTCAATAGTTCCTCTTCATCTTCCTTCTCTTTTTTAGTTCTTAATTTTTTAGGTCTAGCTACTGAAAATGTTACAATCTTGTCCAATTTCTTTATAGGGAATACTTGACTAGCTGGTGGAACTGAATTTGGATCAATCTTGACATTTTTTTTGTTCTTTCTTGGTTGTGGCTTGAAATTCTTCCAAGGTATATCCATTGGTTGAAAAGTATATCCCAATTTCTTTTCATCCAGGCAATCTCGAACCCTAACACGAAAAGGGTTTTTCTTTTCATCGTAGAAAAAGAACTCAGTGTCCAAATAATCTATGTCACTAATATCCTTACGTTTTCCTCCCAGTGTTTTCCATATTGTCCACATTCGATCAACATTGGCGTGAAGTGAAAAAAATGCAGGATCTTTGCCTGACGAATAAAAATTTCCCATGTCTTCTTCATTTGGTTGTCTTGGATCACCAACCCATCTATGTATAGAATTATGTGGCACATTTTCTATAGTACCCATCCCTGGACTAGGTTCACTTCCAAGTCTATAAGGTTTGCCAAAGAAGAGCAAAGGGCAGGGGGCATTAGTGATCATTTGACGATACATTAGAGTGAGATTATTAACCAGTTTTTGTAGATCATTTGCTACCACATCTTCTCCAGCATAACCAAGATCCATAATAAACCCATTCCTATGCTTTTGGTTTCGCCTTTCGTTATATATACTTGTACCTATAATTAGGAAAATTAGAATAAAATTTTTAATATCGAAATAATCAGGAAGCTAGTAATTGTAGAAAGGCTTCAAGGCGTGAAAATAACTTTTTTTAAAGATAATAATTGGTCGTGTACTGATTAGGAAAATACAAACAAGTACATCTGGATATAACAAAGCCATATATGTGTATTTGTATGGAATTACTTTATTTACTTAAGACTCCGCCATTCTGAATAGACATTTTATTCCACAAACAAACATATCTGTTTAAATCATAAATTGACCATTCTGAATAGACATGTATTCCACAAAATTACCCCTAAGTTCTAATTTATGTGACACACTTTCATAATTAGTCCGTTAAAAAATATTATATTTTTATATTTAAAAATAATTTAATTTTAAACTTTTTATTTTATCTTTAATAATGAGATATTTTATTATTCACGCAAATGTTTTGAATTTTTTAAGACCATAAGCTTCAAAATATTTTACAAGTAGCACAAATATTACGACATGTTAAAACACCACAAATTTTAAAAGCTTTTTTCTCTTAAATTTCGTAATAGCCATATTTTCTAAAGCTTTTTTAAAAACTTAAAAGGGCTTCTCGTCATGGATGTGGGATATATTCGACTTGTCAACACAAATATTGCAAACTACGACTAAAGGCGGATCTAGTATTTTCGATTGAACCATTACTTTTGACGTGGAATATAAATTTATGATTTAAAATTTAATAAAATTATAATAAATAATAGATATGAACCCATAACTTTAAAAATATAATAATTAGTTCAACGCCAAGACCTTAAAAGATTGAACCTATAGAATTAAAATTATGGATCCGCCTCTTACTATCATGTCTAAATTAGTAAATTACCTTCGACATCAAACATGTCAGGCAAATGCATGCCTTTAGGATGGTCCCAATTCCAATATGGCAAAGCAAATGTAGGGTCATCAATTAGGGAAGCCAAGATTCTCTCATAGAAGTATAAGTACCTATAACAACAAATTTTGTAACAAGAGAATAGCATAACAAATTATAGAATATAAATACTTAATTAAAGCACGTACATACCATCTATGAAAAGGGAAGAAAAGCCACGAGAAGTGAACTTGTAACTCTTTGCCTCCAACTTTATAAGCACCATTGCAATAAGCACAATGGATATTGGCTTGTTGCATGAAACTACGAGGATCGTCTGTCGGCAACGCCTTCATACGCGAATAAGCTTCGTTATACTTAGCTATGTATTCGTCATCTACAGTATGAGCTGCAGGACGAACGCGAAGTCTGGATACAGGAGGAGGGTTATAGCAAGGAACGTCTTTGATATCCGGGATAGGAGGACAACAAGTGTAGGGCACAGGTTTATCACCTTCAATTATGGCAGTGCCACATTTTGTAAGAGTAGGGGATGGGATAGGATTTGCTAAAGCATCATATGGTAAAAGATGGGCAGCACCATAAATTCCTCCTAAACCAAGAAGAATATTTCTCCTTTCAACTTTTTCTTGAGAATTATTTGTCTCATTGTTTTGGTTGCATGATACTAGGAACTTATTGTTTGTTTTTTTGTGTGGGAAAACATGTGAGGGTTTTGTAAAGGAAGGAAAACAAGATAAGTTGGTTGTGATAGCCCATGGAGCTTGAAGAACAAATGAAGAAGCCATAACTCGATGAGTGTGATTCTTTGATAAAAGGGTTCCACCTATATATAGTGATAAATTGAAGTAATAAACGCCCGTCCTCGTCGTCAGTGTAAAGAATTCTTTACATTACCAAGTAATTATCTTAATTAAGGATGTCTACAAGTAAGCCTCTTTAAGATGTAGAAGCTGTAATCTTGAAAATAAAATAATTTGCATGCTATAACAGTTAACGATAACCTAATAATATAAAAATTGCTTACACGGATTATGCATATTGCTTAAACTCTATAATGTTTTCCAATTAGACGAATTACTAGGTGAAAGTAAAGATACTCACCAACCCCATTACAAGTTGTGAAAATAATGTAGGTCTGGTACATACACGCTAAAAACGTTTAAGTCATTAGCCATATGGAACACTATATTTGGTAGCCTCAATAATTATTACATTTAATATTTAGAGTAACCGATTATTGTATGTCAATTTATTTAATTGTGTAAATATAAATACTTGAAAGCACTGTTAGTTAACAACATTTAAACACGCTATTAATTGCACTTTGTTCTGTTATTTATTATGAATTTGTAATCCACTTTATTTATTATGAATTTCTTATCCACTTTATTTATTATGAATTTAACAATCTTTACTTTTTTTGGAACGACGACCATGATTCTTTTATGTTTACACTCTTAATTTCGACCCGTCATCTACAATTTGCAGAATATACTATTCCTTCTGCCCCAACTTATGTAGCGGAGTTTGGACTTCGAGAGTCAAAGAAGTTTTTCTTTGACCGTGATTATTTCACATGCCTTTTAGATATTTTGAATTAGTAATTATTGTAAAGATACTTCTTATGTACTTTCTAAATATATAATTTTATTTCATAAAACTTAAAGATTCAATGTCAAATTCATGATCAAAATTAAGAAGTTTGACTCTCGAAATCTGAGTTCTGCCACATAAATTGGGACAGAGGAAGTAGATATTTTTGTAACGATTTGTTCCCTAATCTCGTTGTCACGACCCAAAATCCCACTACAGGCGTCGTGATGGCACTTAGTCTCTAAGACTAGGTAAGCCAATTACAATTACAATTCAAGCCTTTTTTTAAAACATATAATTTAATACACGTGTCGAAACCAACATCGGAAATAATTATAACACCTTCCCAAGACTGATAATACTGAGTCACGAACTCTAACTGAATACATGTAATGAATCTCAAAGATTGAATATACAATATTGTTCGAATAAGAGTTGACAATACAATAAAATGGAAAGACTCCAAGGGACCGCGACGGCCAAGCGGCTCTACCTTGAATCCTTGTGATCAACACACTAACTCTGTCCGAGTATGATATCTCCAATACATGGCTCTGCACAAAAATATGCAGAAGTGTAGTATGAGTACACCACAGTCGGTACCCAGTAAGTATCAAGACGAACCTCGCTGGAGTAGTGACGAGGTACAGTCAAGACACTCACTAGTCAAATAACCTGTGCAATATAGCAATATACAATAGTACTGAAAAATAACTAGCAATGATAACAACAAAATCAACCAGTGATATAACAGCAAGGCAATAAGAACATCATAATTATTGCTCAGACGAATAAGGAACACAAGTATAACCAGTTAAACATATCTTTCAAATATAAATCTTTCACATATAATTCTTTCGAATAAATACCTTCCGAATATAATTCTTTAAAATAATATTTTGAATATAATTCTTTCAAATAAAAGTCATCTTGTGACACCTCATTTCAAAATCATAAACATACGGGTCTCAACCCACTTCCATATTTCCACGGCATCTCGTGCCCGTATTTCTATCACAACTGCACGGACAACTCACGTGCCAATAATATCAATGTATATAAGATTCACACGATCAATTTATTTCCCCTAAAGTGAGTTTATAATTTTTAAATCAAGTAAGAAATCAACAAAGAAATAAATTTATTTTAAAAATCATTTGGGTGAAGAAAATAATATTGCACTTAAATTAAAGCATCAGATAAACTACTGAATTGGATGTAAAACTATTTAATTTAAAATATAATAATAATTTCTTTTATTTAAATCAACTCAATCATCGAAAATCAGTAAGAAAAAACAGAAATATACTTCTTCAGAGTCTCGTGCTAAAAGGCCAAAGCCAACTCAATACAACTAGGAGCACAAAACATATAATAATAAATTCAACTAGTACATCACGGAAGAACACAAGAATTTACATATTAAATGAAGCAAAATCATCCAAGACAAGAACATAAATAAAGAAATATCAACAGGGCACTCCCGAGGTACCGCCTCGTAGTCCTAAATCATAAATAAATTCACAATATCTCATTTTCTTATATCACCGCGGGAGCCTTCACATTTCACTTTTTAAAGAAATTATTTTTTCCGAAATAGCATCCCGCATTTTAGCCACTCTTATCACACCGCATGACTTCTAGTAATTCTCCTACTAGCCACGCGTTTCAAGCTACCCTTATCTCACCGCATGCATTTTAGCACCTTGAACTTATATCACCGCATGCGTATCAATATCACAATATTTCATAAATCGTACCTCAAGTGCCCAAATATCGCAGCATAATACAACTTGCACCTCAAGTGCTCATATATCACAACATATCACAAATTGCACATCAAGTGCTCAAATATTATAACATATCACAAATTGCACATCAAGTGTTCAACTATTACAACATATCACAAATTGCACATCAAGTGCTCAAATATTATAATATATCACAAATTGCATATCAAGTGCTCAAATATTATAACTTTTCACACAAATCAACAATACATTATTTTTTTCACAATAAGGAGTCCACGACTCGATCATAATGCGTACAACATCTTAACAAAATGTTCGAGAGTGAACAACTCAACAGAATAATATTTCACAATTTGGCACTGTGCCTCAATATGATTCACAGCCTTTATAATTCAATTCCAAATTTTCAACAGCGTGGACTGAAAAGTAATTCATCAAGGTAAAACCCCTATTTTAAATCACAACTTCAAGAAATAAATAGATTTATTCATCTTATTAACTAAAGTTTTTCATTTAAATTATCTATAGGTAAAAATCAATAATGAAAGTGTTTTCCATAAAAATGGCAACTCAAACAAATACAGAGTTCACATAAAAGTCAAGTGGCAATCACACCAAATTATCATATAAAAACAACCTCGCCAAACAAGGAATGAGGCATGACAAATAAGGGATTTAATAAGTTACAATAATTTTTCAATTTAATACATAAGGGTGTCTACGAATTTTAACCGATATAATATGCACATATAAATCAAGTACTTACTCGTCACCTAGCGTACATGGTTTCAATTACACAATTTTCACATAAGACTCAATGCCTAAGGGGTAATTCCCCCACTCAAGGTTAGGCAAGATACTTACCTTTTTGAAGTTAGGCCGATATTTCAAAATCTCCTTCTTGCTTGAATTGACCTCCGGACAGCTCAAATCTAACCAAATTAATTCAATTCAGTGAATACTAATTCTAGGAATTAATTCCATATGAAAATACTAATTTTCTAACAAAATCCGAAATTTAACTCAAAAATTACATGTGAGGCCCATGTCTCGGAATCCGACAAAATTCACAAAATCCGATAACCCATTCAATTACGAGTCCACCCATATCAATTTTATCAAATTCTGATAACAACTCAACTTCCAAATCTAAAATTTTCGTTCTTGAAAAGTTTTGCAAAAATCTTGATTTCTTCCATTTAAATCCGAAATAAATGATGAATATGACCATGGATTTATGAAATATAATCACTTTTGGATATAGGACACTTACCCAAGTTGAAGTCTTGAAGAAATCCTCAAAATCACCCAAGAACCGTGCTCCAAAAATTCAAAACGAAATGAAGGAAAAGACCATTTTTTGTCCTTGAGTTTCTACCCAAAACACACTATTCTGGTCGCTACAAGTCCAATCCCGTCGCTACAAGTGTCAAATCTGGTCGCTAAAGGTGCGCACCAGGATTGTTTACACCAACAGTTTTGTTTCACTAAAATGGCTCTAATTCCATCATACGAACTCGGAATCCGACGATTCTTGTTCCTATGAGTCACAAATAAAAGTTCGAACCTACTCGTCTAGTCGAAACTCAATTTGGAGCTCAATTTCTCAATGTGATACCAATTTCGCTCGTTAAATAATTAACTCATGTTTCGCGCTAAAATCTCAATCGCGACTTGATAAAATTAGACCAAACTTTTCAGATCACTCTTATAATTCATTATCAAAATCTATAAAGTTTTGAAATCGAATTTTGATGTCTAGAACTAAAAATGAATCTTTGGATCATTACATGCTTATGTTGAAAATATCAAATTCTTCCTCGACAACCTGTAGTGTATCAACTATAACTTCTTGTACTCAACTCTAACTGCCAAACTATTTAAAGTTCTGCAAATTAGATACAAAGGGCTACAACTTTCATGTTTTGCTCATTGCCCAACTCCTTATAGATTGCGAGACATAAGCTCTCAAAGTCGGCCCTGTGCAACAGAAATTTCTGGCGATACACACTGCTGTAGCCAAAATCTGCAGTACCAGCTTCAGCCAATCAATCATAACCTTTTGTACAAATGTCCGAATGATATATGGTTTATCATTTTGAAAATTAGAATCAAAGGGCTACAACTTTCATGTTTTGATAATTTTATGATTCCTTATAGATTTCGAGATATAAGCTTCCAAAGTCAGCTCTGCGATTGTACCAGTTATTGTCCAAAAACAGCTTCTGCAGTAGAAAAATTTCAGCAGCTCCGTTTGTCCGAAATTCATTCCGTTAACCTTCCGAAATCCACCCGAGACCCTCAGAACCTTAACCAAATGTACCAACATATCCAAAAATGCAATACAAACTTAGTTAAGGCTTCAAACCATGCCAAACAATGCCAAAATTACGAATCGCGTATCGAATCGAATTATTAGTTTTCAAATCTTCCAACTTCTATATTTTGCGCCGAAACATATTAAATCAATTCCAATTGACCTCAAATTTTGCACACAAGTCATAAATGACATAACAGATCTATTAAAATTTTCAGAATTGAATTCCGACTCGGATATCAAAAAGTCAACTCCCCGGTCAAACTTCCCAAAAATTCAACTTTCGCCATTTCAAGCGAAATTTCACTACGCACTTCCAAAAAAAATTTCGGATACGCTGATAAGTCCAAAATTACCATACGGAGCTATTAAAATCATCAAAATTCCATTCCGGGATGGTTGTCTCAAAAGTCAACTCTCCGGTCAACTCTTTCCATTTAAGCTTCAAAAATGAGAATTGTTCTTTAAATTAAATTCCGAATCTTCCGAAAACCAATCTCGACAATACACGCGGGTCATAATACATATTACAAAACTGCTCGAGACCTTATGTAGCTGAATGGGGCATAGATTCTTAAAATGACAAGTTGGGTTGTTACACATGTATTCTTGACAACAAAATGATCTATCTCTAAATTATGAAAATAGTTTAACAAAAATTTTTAATTTTATACTTAGCGAGATGCTTTTATAGTCACGCAAATATTATGACATGTTTAAATAGATTTACCCGTTTCAAGATTTATACTTTCTCCTAATTTATGTCTAACATATAGTCAGATGCTCTCACCTTGCTCTTTTTTTTTTTTTAAGGATTTGCTAAGATTATTCCCCTAATTGAATATATTATTGTGCAAAAATCCATGTTAAAATGTTAAACTTGATATCATCATATTAGTTGGATAGCTGATTTTCTTTCTAGCCATTATTTCCTCTCTTCATTCATTATTATTTTTCCCCTTATTTATCTCTCTTTCTCGTTTTTTAAAATAATAATAATCAAATTTAGAGACTAGAGGGAAGGTCAATTTTTCAAAATTAAATGGGGACCAATTAGTCAATTATCTTATCGTCCTTTTCTTTTTGGACTTTATGTGGCGAAACCAGTTATCTAATTGTGATTTCTCACATTTTTCATTTTTTCAAAACTAAATGGGGACCAATTAGTCAATTATCTTATCGCCCTTTTTTTTTGGGCTTTAGTGGTGGCCAAACCAGTTATTTAAATGTGATTTTTCACATTTTTCTTATGGGCTCTTTTCGAGATTTTTTCGTTCCTATACAATATTTGAAACTTATTTACCAAAATTATTCTAATTTCGTATATCACCCGCCCTAAACAAGGATTACATACTAATTGTATATATTCCGCCTTAAAAGTCTTTCAATACATTATTAGTGCCTTTAATGAAAGGATTTAGTTACACCTTTATTCTTTTTTTCTCTCCTCTCTCCCTTCTTCTCTCCCTATAGAAGTTATATTTAAAGAAATTGAATCTTATTCCAAAACTAAAAAGGG
Organism: Nicotiana otophora; assembly: GCA_000715115.1. NCBI lineage: Eukaryota > Viridiplantae > Streptophyta > Magnoliopsida > Solanales > Solanaceae > Nicotiana > Nicotiana otophora. The sequence continues at coordinate 58,793 of AWOL01S0055293.1, read as the reverse complement.
AGAATAAAGTGAAGACTAAGTATGATAAAGAAATGTACGTCGTCTCTATTGCTCTGCTATTTGTATTAATTTAAGTTTAGTTTTAGTTCTGATAACTTTTAGTATAACAAGAATAAAATACGTACCAATCAAGAACAACAATTGATCTCCCAATCATTGACAATGTTATCGAGCCAAACACTATTAGGTATCCACCTGGGGAAAATCAAAGAAAACAAATCAGTCATCTTGTTGATTGTGGGTGAGTTGGTATACTTTGAAGCCTAATTCATGTGTAGTGAATAGAAAATCATATTACCAATTACAAACTCAACATGTCGTCTGCCAATTTAATTAAGAAGCATTTAGGTTTTGTGCATTAATAGTATTTCTGCGATCATTAATGTGTTGGAGCAATATAATGGTTTTTCTTTGCTGATAGTCCAGATAGGAAAGTATCTATCTACACCAATAGTTGATAGGTCACCACGTATCGACACACCGGAGAAAAAGATCATCTCATCAATGAGCAAGAACCAAAGACTGAAATTTTCGGACAACGAGGAGAAGGTAATGTCTCCAAACGCATGTGACGAAAAACCTATATCAAATTTTGTAGCTGAACAAAATTTAGTATCTCCTCCGACTTCAAAGAAGATAAAATCAACTAAGAAAAGAACAATATATAGTACATCAACATACAAATTAAAAATAAATTTCGTACAAATTTAATGCACATTTGAATATCTACAACAATATACACAGTAAAAATAAATTTAATACAACTAATTATATATTATACAACTTATTTATAACTTATCTATAACTTTCATATATTATTTCTACCCAGTTAAATACAACTACAATATCATACAACTTAAATACAAATTTTATACAATATTTCTTTTGTATATATTTTGTCTATGGTGTGTGTTTCTTTCTCTCTCTCTCTCTAAAATTCCAATCAAAACTTACTCGCTTAATACAATTTTGATACATATTAACAACTTTATGTAAAAAGATAGTATTTATAACTTAAATACAAATTTTATACAACGATTCATACATTATACAACTATTTTTCAACTTTCATACAACATTCAAATTAAAAAATATATATATAACTACAATAGAAAATAAATTACATACAATTATAATAAAACTCTACTACAATTTCATGCGTATATTGTATATGTTATGTGTTCTTCTTCTTCTTCTTCTTCAACGAGTTTCAATCTGCAATTCAGCCAAAATCAAGTCTAATCTTCACCAAAACACCCTCAAAATTGAGATATAAACTCCAAACAATATTCCCAATTGTTTTCAACAACACTCAATCCAAACAAATAATAGTTTTTTAAAAATCAAATTCGATTTCAAAGTTTCAAAACTTTTTAATAGTTGTTAATGGTGGAGAGTCAAACACCTTCAAAATTTATTGATTGATTAATTTCAATTTGAACACCAATTGTATAACATGAAAGGAAATTGCTAAGTTAAAACGATTGAAATCCATTGATGAATTTCATTAAAACTCCATACAACAAGAAAGCATAACAAAAAGCAGAGAACATCAAATGAAGAAAATATTG
>AWOL01S0055293.1:45744-57160 GCA_000715115.1 Nicotiana otophora | reverse complement strand
GGGGGGGGGGGGGGCAGAGAAGGGGAGTAGAGAGACGCAGAGAGAAAGAGACAGAGCCAGTGAGAGAGAGACGGAGAGAGAGTGTGGGCAAGTATAAAGGGATAAGGAAGTAACTGATATTCCTTATTCAATCCCTAATATAAAGGGATACTCATTTAAAACTTATTTTTATATAATTGATAAATTGTATATGACCATGTAATTAAATTGAAACTTGAGTAGGGAGGGTAATAAGGTTTCAAATAGTGTATAGGAAGGTAAACATCCCTTTTTTTTTAGTTTGTATTTGGGAAATTATTAATCTTCTAACTTTTTGTGTAGGGAAACACATGATAGGTTGATTTTTCTAAGTTCGTGTATTAGGATGGTATAGAGATATGTCGCATTCTTGACTTTTTTCACAAATTTCATTTTTTATTTTTGGTTTCTGCCCGTGTCCTGTATTGGCATCCGAGCCTGACCAAATCTGAAGTCGCACCAGAAAGTGTTTCCTAACAAAGACGATTTCATACTCAGGACTCCAATCCGAAATATCTTATTAAGGATGAAAAAATACTTAACACTCCACCGTAACTCTTGTTGGTCACAATTTACATATTTAATTGATCAAAATATACTCAATTCTGATCATCAAATGTTTAGGAAGTCCTCCCTTTTGAAATGTACATGGAAGAAATTCGAATCTTTAATTTGCTTATACTTACAGACAAGTGTATTTGTTTTAGACCTGAAAATAATGTTATGTTACATATTAGTTGTTATCCAATAATTTAATCTCAAACTTTAAATTATTATTGCATACACATATCTTACTTTTATATGAACACTTTAAAATAGCAACATTTTAGTTCAAAAAGGCTTAGTAGGTAAGAAAATAATGACTTTTTTTTTGTGAACACTTTAAGAAGAATATGTAAAACTAAAAGTGGAATAGTGAAAATAAAGGTAAAATATTGCATGGGACCAGTGTTTTAAAATGCGTGGGCGTAAGTCGAGATATTTTACATATGCCTCAGCGAGGAGTAAGCCCCATAGATATTTAATTTTTAATATTTTATAAAATAATATAATGACAGTAAATATTTATAAACAAGTAAAATTGCATAAAAATTGAAGAAAACTATAAATATGTGATATATATATATATATATATATAAAATATCTAGCATAGTTCGGAAGTATAACTAATGCATACAAATCACGTATAACGTCTTTAACTTTCAAATAATTAAAAACTTACAATTTCTTTAAAAAAAATGATCAAACTCCACATTTTACCTTCCTAAAAGTAAATAATTAATAAAATCTTATTAGTACGATAATTAAAATATTACTCCTTCATGAATAAATACAAATTAGTTTAAGATATTAAATTAATAAAAATGTATAATAAGGAGGGACAAATGAACTAAGACACGACCAATAACTAGTGAAGATATAAATTCGCAATACTACGTTTCATTATTAGAATTATGCTCAATCTTCATATTTCTATCGATGAATAGAACTTTTATCATTAATTTATTAAAGAATTTTATAGGTCAATAATATTAATTAGGAAATTCGACACGTGATTTACGTTAGAACTGTTAGGCGAGCCCCGAGCGTTGAGCGTTAGGCATGTTTAGGGCGCATGGTCGGGAGCTTGGGGCGTAAGCCTCACAGAACTAAGTCCCATACATGAGTCCCAGGGTGTTTTGCAAGTGCCCAACCCAGGGGCGAGTCCCATAATTTAATGTTTACTTTTCTTAGTCCGTATACATAGATTATACATTGATTAAACACAGCTATATGTATATTATACATGAACCATACATATATTATACATCCACATACTATTTTTAATTTAAAAGATTAGGTGAGCGGTTATTGGGGTTAATTCTTCATTAATGTTATCGCTGATCAATCCTGTAGATTGTTATTTTCTTTTTAAGTCACTTTTTATATTTAACTTATTTATATATTAATTAATCTGGCCAGGTTTGCTTGGTTGAATTGAAATATATATGTGACATATCTAATTATATCGTATATTTGCAGCAAAACTTGCGAACGAATTAATAAAATTGATAGAATGAAGATTGTGAATAGGTAGAAAGAAGATAGTCAAGTTTTGCCGCTCGACAAAACTTATGAACAATTGAACACATGTAAATTTTGGGCATTTGTTAAAACTTGTGAAGAAATTAATAAGATACATAGAATGAAGATTGTGAATAGGTAGAATGAAAATCGGATCAAGTTTTGCTGCTCGACAAAACTTGTGAATAATTGAACACAAGCAAATTTTGGCCACCGGTTAAAACTTGTGAACAAATTAACAAAATATTTATAAACATAGTGCCAAGTATTTCTAGTCGGTAAAATTTGTAAACAATTGAATCCCACATGCATGTTTTGATAATCCGACAGTACCTAAGAATAACTTAGCAAGTGAAGATAATACAAAATCATGCTAGTTTGAAAAAACTTGTGATTAATTGAACAACACATGTAATTTATGCCATTTAAGCAAGACTTGTAAACAGTTTAAACATTATAGGTAAAATAAAAATAGTATCAAGTCTTGCTAGTCCGGCATAACTTATGAACAATTTAATAACGATTTTTGACGATTCGACAAGACTTGTGAATAATTTAATAAGATATGTACAATAAAAATTATACCAAAATTATGCCCCAGACATAACTAGTGAAAGCATAATCTTCCATTCTTCTAGTACGTAGTGTCGAGATTATTTTCGCCCAAATTCCTTAAATGGCGACAAACTTTAAATAACGGCTTCAATGATCCTATTTTGTGCAAATTTCTGCAAAGCTGTTATGAAAATTCTGCCGAAGCAATTTGGAGGATTGGGTGCGACGATGAAGCCCAAACATTTTCGCCGTCCCAAAGAAGAATTTTGAAGGAAAAATTACGTGACAAATCAAATATTTATATTGTATTTGTCATTTGTAGCTATACTATCAGCAAATTTACCATTCGTAGCTATATTTGAATTTTATAGCAAATTCATGAAATAAGAGATTAATTGTTTTGAACATTTTATTTTTCTGTATTTATGTATTTGTCTTAGTTGTATTCGTTGTTCGAATAAATACAGTGGATACAAGTTGTATCTTTTGTATATACCTTTGTATTTCGCCATGGTTACAGTTGATACATACTCTATTTGTTGCACGAATAAATACAATTGTGCGAACGAATACCGTTAATACACGTCGTATTCGTTGCACGAACGAATACATTTAATATAGGTTGTATTTGTTGCGCATTTGAATACAAGTGATACAAATTAATAGTAATTGAATAGTAATTACGAATGATAACTAGGCAATATATAGTTACAGGTTTCAAGCTAAACTATAGCTGAAAATTCCTTAACTTCGAAATTAAACCGGTCCATACTCATGGACTTGAGGCCTAATCAAATGGGTATTTATTCTGTCCGAGAAGAATTTCCAAATTTGTTAGGTTAAGAAGGAAGAGTATAGAGCTATGTGCTTTCGAGACTTATTTTCTGTTGATTTGTTTGTATGCTAGTTAAAAGGGCGAAGTTCACATATAACCATTTTTTAGTGTCCCTTTTATAAGTATTAGTCAAAATTTAAAAAGTTTTTAAAGTTTAGTCCTCTTAAAATTAATTCATACTTGGGGGTCCGAAGTTGGAACTCGGGGTACTGAAGTTTCTAAATTCAGACCGCGGTTTGAAATTTTAATGTAGTTCAAATCCAAACCTGAGTTTTAAAGTTAGATTTTGGTAGAGCCCAACTTCCGAACAGAAGGTCTAATATTATCTTAGCAGATGTAAATGTACACGCGGCTTATTTAACTTGCAGTTATTAGTTAGTCAGTTAGGTGGTTATTAGTTGTCATTAGTTGTCATATATTGGGTAGTTAGCTTGTATATATGTGTGTGTTCTTTAGCTGAAGTAATAGAACAATATCATTTCCCAAAATTGCTTTCTCTCCTCTCTTCTTCTCCGGCTCTTTCTCTCTCTCTGAGCATTTCCATGGATGAACTCTGTTCTTCTCCACAATTTAACATGATATCAAAGCAGCCGATATGGTTTACTCGCGTAATTTGATTTCAATTTTCTCTCGCACAACTTCATGTTACTTCTTCCCTTTCTGGATTTTTTATGGTGCTAAAATGGTGACTGACTCGACAACTGAGGAGCCGACACTTGCATACACGCATCCATTGTACCTTGGACCTTCTGACACTCCTGGAGTGGTTTTGTGTAATGACCCGACTTGTCGTTTTAAAAAATTACGCCCCGTCTAGTGACTTAAGGTCTCGAGAAGCTTCACAATATGTATTATGACCCGCGTGTGTGGTCGAGTTTGGCTTTCGGAAGATTCGGAATTTAATTTAAAGAAACATTCTCATTTTTTAAGCTTAAATGGAAAGAGTTGACATGGAAGTTGACTTTTGAGCAAACTGTCACGACCCAAAATTTTTCACCGACGGGACCGTGATGGCGCCTAACATTTCACTTGCTAGGCAAGCCAACATTAGAGAATCATTAACCAATTCCTTATTTCCATTCAGTAATTAACAATAATTAACTAAGATAAAATATAATAAATGGAGAATATCATAAAACTGTATTAATTACTACCACCCAGATCTGGAGTCACAATTCACGAGCATTCTAGAATTGACTACAAGTAATAATATAAAAGAAATACAACTTCCTGAATGAAAGAAATATTAGAACATAAAAGATAGGCGGGGACTTCAAGGTCTGTGAACGCCGACAGATCTACCTTGAGTCTTTGGATAGTGGACCAATAGAAAAATCTCGATCAACCCGAACCGGTATCAAAGTCTGTATAGAAAGTGCAGAGTGCAGCATCAATATAACCGACCCCATGTACTGGTAAGTGTCGAGCCTAACCTCGGCGAAGTAGTGACGAGGCTAGGACAAGACACCCACATATAACTTGAACAATATAATCATGCTAGTGGCAACAACAGTAAATAAAGAAATAACGCAGAAATAATGGGAAGGGAACACACAGTAGGGGAATACAACATAAAGAGTAAGAATAATGAAAAGACAGAATTAAACCGAAAATCCTTAAACGAATTGAGCAATTAAAACAACAAGGAAAACTGCACGGCTTTACCCTTCATGCTTTTACTCTCAACCTCACCAAATAAATAAATAGAATGGCACAGAATCACCCTTCGTACATTAAACCTCTCATAATATACACGGTATCACCCTTCGTGTTTTAAATCACTCATAATATACACGGCATCACCCTTCGTGCTTTACACTCTTCCTCACAATATAAATAATGCATGCACGGCATCATGCTTCGTGCTTTATACTCTTCCTCACCATATAAATAAATCACGCACGGCATCACCCTCCGTGCTTTACACTCTTCCTCACACTTCACAGAATCAATAACAACGGATAGAGAGAAGTTTCACAAAGAAATCAATATTTCATCAATGATTACTTTCATAATTTAACATCTCAATCTCGAATCAATATTCACAATTTTATCAACCTTGGTGGAACCGGATACAAGTTTTCCAACATTTCAACAACAACAATAAGCATGGATAACAAGATTTAAGATTACAAATTTGCAAGAATGGAATTTCACTCGCATGTTATGACTCGACCACAACGCATAGATTCTCGTCACCTCAACTATACATCGTATTGAACAACAAAATACGTAGCAAATACTCACACAATACCTATTCCCTCAAGCCAAAGTTAGACACGATACTTACCTCGCTCTGAAGGCCACTTAATTCTCAATCACAATTTTTTCTTTGGAATTCACCTCCAAACCACTCGTATCTATTAAAACATAACTCAATAATATCAAATATTGCTAAATGAATCAATTATATTTCATAAATTAAATTTTCCAAATTTTCCTCCAAAAAGTCGAAAAATCGACCCTGGCCCGCTTGGTCAAAACCCGAGATTCTGACCAAAATTCTTTTACCCATTCACCCTCGAGCCCGAATATATAATTGGTTTTGGAATCCGACCTCAAATTGAGATCTAAATCCCCAAATTTTCGAAATCTCTAGTTTCTACCCTAACCCCTAATTCTACCATGAAAACTCTAGAGTTTAGGTTACAAATTCAAGAAATGTAATGGGTAATTGAAAGAAAATGGTTTAGAATCACTTGCCAACAATTTGGGGAAGAAATGGCTCTTGAAACATCGCCTCTCACCGTTTGATTTTTGAGAAAATGAATTTTTGGCTAAAATCCCGTTTTTGGATTTTGTTAAGTGCTGGGCGACAATGTTCATCGTGTTCGCGAGAGTACTGCTGCATTCGCGAAGGGTACTGACTGCCAAGCCTACGCGTTTGCAAGACCCATCTCGCGTTCACGATGGTTACTCCCCCTGGCCTTCGCGTTCGCGAGGCATTGCTCACATTCGCGATGAAGGAATGGCTGACTCCCCCTCCCCAATGCCTAACAGTACGCATTCGTGATGGGCTTTTTGCGTTCGCGAAGGGTAACGCCCCCATCGCTTCATGTTCGCGACCAAGCCTTCGCGTTCACGAAGAAGAAATCTCCAGCTACCCAATTTACTCTTCGCGTTCGCGAGAGTACCTTCGCGAACGCGAAGAAGGACATGCCAGAACACCTGCTGCAGCAAAATACCAGATTTTCAAAGTTCAAAACATCTTGTGGCCTATCTGAAACTCACCCGAGCCCTCGGGGCTCCAAACCAAACATGCACACAAGTCTAAAAATATCATACGGATCTGCTCACGTGATCAAATCGCCAAAATAACACCTAGAACTCCGAATTTAGCATCAAATCGAATGAAATTCTCAAGAACACTTTAAATTTTCTATTTTCTCAACTGGACGTCCGAATTACGTCAAATCAACTCCGTTTCTCACTAAATTTCATAGATAGGTCTTAAATATAATAATGAACCTGTACCGTGCTCCGAAACTAAAATACAGACCCGATACTAACAATGCCAAATATCAATCAATTCTTAAAAACAAATAATTTCCAAACTTTTAAATTTTATCAAAAATTCATAACTTGAGCTAGAGACCTCCGAATTTGATTCCGGGTATACGCCCAGGTCTCATAATTCGACACGGACCCACCGGGATCGTCAAAACATAGATCCGAGCTCGTATACTAAAAAGTTTGACCAAAGTTAACTAAAATCAACTTTTAAGGCATGAATGCTTATTTTCATCAATTTTCAACATAAACGCTTTCCTAAAACCTGCCCGGACAGCGCACACAAATCTAGGAGGGTAATGATGGGATTTTTAAGACTTTAGAGTGCAGATTCGAGTTCTAAAACATAAGATGACCTTTTGGGTCATCACACAAACGACCCGAAATGGAATTTGGATGATGGCAATAGCTTCGTATGATGATTTCATACTTAGGCGTATGTTCAGATTTGGATTTGGAAGTTCGTAGGACAATTCGACATATTTTGGCGAAAGTTAAAAAATATAAGATTTTTGGAAAAGACCGACCAAATGGTGAATGTTTGATAACGAAGTCGGATTTCAATTCCGAAAATGGTAATAGCTCCTTCTATCAATTATGACTTGTGTGCAAAATTTGAAGTTATTCCAGATTGATTTGATACGTTTCGGCACAAAATATAGAAGTCGAAAGATTTGAAAACTTATAATTCGATTCGATGCGCGATTCGTAATTCGGCATTGTTTGACGTGGTTTGAAGCCTCGACTAAGTTCGTATTGTATTTTGGGACATGTTGGTATAATTGGTTGAGATCCTGGGGGCCTCGGGCGAGTTTCAGATGGTTAAATGGACCAAAGTTCGACTTGAAGGTTTGTTGGGCATCTGCCACTAGTTTCATCGCATCTGCGATGAAATTGATCGCAGATGCGACATCGCAAATTCATGATTTAGGCCACAGAAGGGAAAGGAAAAATCCTGGGCAGTGGTCGCAGGTTCGAAGAAAATCCCGCACCTGCGGAAGTGCAGAAGCGGGCAGAGAAGGCGCAGAAGCAGAGGGGCATCGCAGGTGCGCGTGAGGCATCGCAGAAGCGATTCCCGCAGAAGCGGAAAAACTTTCACAAATGCGATGGTCGACTGGGTAGTGGCCTTTGCAGAAGCGAGATTTCGCTTGCAAAAGCGAGCACGCAGGTGCGAAAATTAGTCCGCAGGTGCGAAACTGGGCAGAATATTAAGGACCAAATATGGTCATTTCGCCATTTTTCGATTTAGATTTTGGAGCTCGGCTTTTGGGCGATTTTGGAGGAGTTCTTCAAGACTTTGGCTTGGGTAAGTGTTCTATATCTTAAAGTGATTATATTTCATAAATCTATAATTATATTCATCGTTTAGTTCGAATTTAAATGGAAGAAATCAAGCTTTTCACAAACTCTTCCAAAAATAAAAAATTTAAGATTTAGAGGTCGAGTTGTTATTGGAATTTAATAAAATTGATATGATTGAACTCGTATCGGAATGGGTATTCAGATTGCATGAAAATTATGTCGGGTTCCGAGAGGCAAGTCCCACGTTGACTTTTGTTGACCTTTTGGAATAAATTTTTAAGTCGACGTATTATTATCCAGAATTGTTTCCGATAAATTTTAATGAAGTTATACAATTAATTTGGATAGATCTGAGCTGTCCAGAGGTCAATTCAAGCAAGAAGGCGATTTTGGAATATCAGCATAACTTCAAAGAGGTAAGTGTCTTGCTTAACCTCGAGTGAGGGAATTTCCCATTAGGCATTGAGTCTTATGTGCAATTTGTGTAATTGAAAACCATGTACGTGAGGTGACGAGTACGTACTTGGTTTATATGTGCAAATGTTATTGAGTTAAAGTCTTGAGCATATTGTGTAGTAAATTGGATAATTGTTGGCATATATTTAATCATCTACTTGTCGTGCCTAAATCCTTGTTGTTGACTCTGTTGTTATATGACAATTTGATGTGATTGTTATTTGATTATTTATGAAATTTTGTAAATTTGCTGGTTTGATAATTATTGAAATTTAATTTCATTTTGTATTTTCCCTGCAAATAATTAATTAAATGAGCTTAAGAAGAGGTGTTTAGATAATCATTGAAAATTTAATTTTTATGAAGACTTTGCTTTATGTTGAGTAATTGCTATCTCTATTGATTGTTTTTGGGTGTTGTACGCATTGTGTGGAGCTGTTGGCTATTTGTTGTGAAATTAATTGACTTGGTTGTAGCTTTGAAATTTGGTTGTGTCCATTGGGCAAATTGTGATGTGAATTGATTTTTGTTATGTTGCTGTGATAATTTCTCGTGTAAATTATTGTGTTGTGTGAGTTGTTATTATGGGGAGATAAAGGTGGCATTTCACCGTTGATATTATATGGGTATAGGGGTGGCATTTTATTGTTGTTGTGTTTGTTGGAATATTATCTGGGCGGAGCGATAAGGGTGGCTATATGAGCGATAAGGGTGGCAATAGGAGCGATAAGGGTGGCTATAGGAGCGATAAGGGTGGCAATATGAGCGATAAGGGTGTCTATTGATATATTCTGGGCGTAGCAATAAGGGTGGCTATAGGAGTGATAAGGGTGGCAATAGGAGCGATAAGGGTGGCTATAGGAGCGATAAGGGTGGCAATATGAGCGATAAGGGTGTCTATTGATATATTCTGGGCGTAGCAATAAGGGTGGCTATAGGAGTGATAAGGGTGGCAATAGGAGCGATAAGGGTGGCTATAGGAGCGATAAGGGTGGCAATATGAGCGATAAGGGTGTCTATTGATATATTCTGGGCGTAGCAATAAGGGTGGCTATAGGAGTGATAAGGGTGGCAATAGGAGCGATAAGGGTGGCTATAGGAGCGATAAGGGTGGCAATATGAGCGATAAGGGTGTCTATTGATATATTCTGGGCGTAGCAATAAGGGTGGCTATAGGAGTGATAAGGGTGGCAATAGGAGCGATAAGGGTGGCTATTGTCAGGGACGATAAGTGATGATGTGGGATTGTGGAATTGATAATTTTCATGTGATGTTGTGATTTTCTTGTGTTTATTTTTATACCTTGTGCAATTTGTCTTATTGTTGGTAAATTGATAACAATATGATTTATGTTGAAATTGAGAGCATGTGGCTATTCCCAGGCGGATTATAAAATAAAATGTGGGAACGAGGTACCGTGAGTAAATAATGAGGATATTTGGCACGTGAATTGTCCGTGCAATTGTGATATGAAATGTGGGCACGAGGTGCTGTGATGAAATGATAATGATATTTGGCACGTGAATTATCCGTGCAGTTGTGAGATGAAATGAGGGCACGAAGTGCCGGAGAAATATGATGATTTAATTATGGGCACGAGGTGCCCTGAAAATATGAAAATGGACTGAGACCCGTGTTTAAGAAAAATATGAAAATGGGCTGAGACCCGTATTTTTATGATTATGAAATGAGGTGTCACATGACGATTTTTTAATTGAAAGAATTATATTCAAAATATCTATTTTGAAGGATTTTTACTTAGAAAGTATTATATGAAAGAATTGTATTTGAAAGATATTTATTTGAGGAAAGTATATTTGAAAAGATTTATTGTAAGAATTATATTTGAAAAAAATAATTATTTCAGAAAATTATATTTAAAAGAGAGTTATCTGAAAGAATTATATGTGAAAGATATTTATTTGAAGGACTTGATATAACTGGGTGTAATTATGTTTATTAATTGTTGAGTGATATTAATGGTATTCTTGTTGTCTGTTGTGCATATAACTGGTTGTTTTATCCTGCCCTTATTATTATTTGTTTCCTATTATTTTGTATATTATATTGCACAGGTTATTAGACTAGTGAATGTCTTGATTGTACCTCGTCTGTACTCCATTGAGGTTAGTCTTGATACTTACTGGGTACCGACCGTGGCGTACTCATACTACACTTTTGTACATTTTTGTNGTATCAAAATCTGCACAGAAAGTACAGAGTGCAGCATCATTACAACCGACCCCATGTACTGGTAAGTATCGAGCCTAACCTCGGTGAAGTAGTGATGAGCCTAGGACAAGACACCCACATATAACCTGAATAGTATAATCATGCTAGTGGCAACAACAGTAAATAAAGAAATAACGCATAAATAATGGGAGGGGAACATACAGTGGGGGAATACAACATAAAGAGTGAGAACAATGAAAAGACAGAATTAAACCGAAAATCCTTAAACGAATTGAGCAATTAAAACAGCAAGATAAACTGCACGACATCACCCTTCGTTCTTTTACTCTCAACCTCACCAAATAAATAAATAGAACAGCACGACATCACCCTTCGTGCTTTAACTCTCAACCACACCAAATAAATAAATAGAACGGCACGGCATCACCCTTCGTGCATTAAACCTCTCATAATATACACGACATCACCCTTCGTGCTTTAATC
>AWOL01S0055293.1:3704-45324 GCA_000715115.1 Nicotiana otophora | reverse complement strand
TTCCTATTATTTTGTATATTATATTGCACAGGTTATTAGACTAGTGAATGTCTTGATTGTACCTCGTCTGTACTCCATTGAGGTTAGTCTTGATACTTACTGGGTACCGACCGTGGCGTACTCATACTACACTTTTGTACATTTTTGTGCAGAGCCAGGTATTGAAGATAACAGACTTGAGCAGAGTTAAAGCGGGATCGTTGTCACGACCCGAAATTTCCCACCGACGGGACCGTGATGGCGCCTAACATTTCACTTGCTAGGCAAGCCAACGTTAGAGAATCATTAACCAATTCCTTATTTCCATTTAGTAATTAATAATAATTAACTAATATGAAATATAATGAGTGCGGAATATCATAAAACTGTATTAATTAATACCACCCGGATCTGGAGTCACAATTCACGAGTATTCTAGAATTAAATCCAAGAAATAATATGAAAGAAATATAACTGTCTGAATGAAAGAAACAGTAGAACAAAAAAGATAGGTGGAGACTTCAAGGTCTGTGAACGCCGACATATCTACCTTGAGTCTCCGAATAGCAGACCAATAGCGNGAACAGCACGACATCACCCTTCGTGCTTTAACTCTCAACCACACCAAATAAATAAATAGAACGGCACGGCATCACCCTTCGTGCATTAAACCTCTCATAATATACACGACATCACCCTTCGTGCTTTAATCATCTCATAATATACACGACATCACCCTTCGTGCTTTATACTCTTTCTCAAAATATAAATAATGCATGCACGGCATCACCCTTCGTGCTTTACACTCTTCCTCACCATATAAATAAATCACGCACGGCATCACCCTTCGTGCTTTACACTCTTCCTCACAATTCACAGAATCAATAACAACGGATAGAGAGAAGTTTCACAAAGAAATCAATATTTCATCAATGATTACTTTCACTATTTAACATCTTAACCTCGAATCAATATTCACAATTTTATCAACCTTGGTGGAACCGGATACAAGTCTCCCAACATTTCAACAACAACAATAAGCATGGATAACAAGATTTAAGACTACAAATTTGCAAGAATGGGATTTCACTCGCATGCTATGACTCGACCACAACACATAGATGCTCGTCACCTCAACTATACATCGTATTCAACAATAATACACGTAGCAAATACTCACACAATGCCTATTCCCTCAAGACAAAGTTATACACGACACTTACCTCGCTCCGAAGGCCACTTAATTCTCAATCACAACTTTTCCTTTGGAATTCACGTCCAAACCACTCGTATCTATTCAAAAATGACTCAATAATATTGCTAAATGAATCAATTATATTTCATAAATTAAATTTCCCAAATTTTCCTCCAAAGAGTTAAAAAATCGACCCCGGGCCCGCTTGGTCAAAACCCGAGGTTTGGACCAAAATCCTTTTACCCATTCACCCTCGAGCCCGAATATGTAATTAGTTTTGGAATCCGACCTCAAATTGAGGTCTAAATCCCCAAATTCCCGAAATTCCTAGTTTCTACCCTAACACCTAATTCTATCATGAAAACTCTAGATTTTAGGTTGAAAATTCAATAAATGTAATGGGTAATTGAAAGAAAATAGTTTAGAATCACTTACCAACAATTTGGGGAAGAAATGACTCTTGAAAAATCGCCTCTCACCGTTTGGTTTTTGAGAAAAATGAGTTTCTCGTTAAAATTCCGTTTTTGGGTTCTGTTAAGTGCTGGGAGACAGTGATGCTTCTGAATTTTCCTTGCTCAATAATGTACCTTTAATGGTCACTATGGATCAGAATTTGGAACTTACCAGATTGCCAACAATTGAAGAAGTAAGGGCAGCAGTTTTTGAGCTTAGTGGGGAGAGTGCTAGTGGTCCTGATGGATTCGCTGGCCTGTTTTATCAAACATGCTGGGATGTTATTGGTTCTGATATACACAACATGGTGCTACACTTCTATGGAGGAGCTGCATTGCCTAAATTCATCACTCACACCAATCTAGTGTTACTGCCCAAGAAACCTAGAGTTGAGACCTTCTCTGACTTAAGGCCTATTAGTTTGAGCAACTTCATTAACAAGGTCTTGTCTAGGGTGTTACATGACAGGTTGGAGAGTTTTTTGCCATCTCTAATAACTCCTAATAAAGGGTAGGGGTATATTTGAGAATATTTTATTGACTCAAGAAATTGTCACTGACATAAAGTTAAGGGGAAAGCCAGCTAATGTGGTGATCAAGCTTGATATGGCTAAGGCCTATGATAGGGTTTCATGGAAGTACTTATTACATGTGCTAAGGAAGATGGGATTTTCTGAACACTTCATCAACATGGTGTGGAACTTGATGTGAAATAACTAGTATTCAGTATTGGAGAATGGGCAGTCCTCAGGGTTCTTTACGTCGATAAGGGGTGTGAAACAAGGGGATCCCCTATCTCCAGCATTATTCATTCTGTCAACTGAGGTACTTTCCAGGTCTTTGAATAAGCTCTTTGAAGACAAGTCATTTGTGGGATTTGGAATACCTAAGTGGTCTGATCCTTTAAACCACTTGGTATATGCTGATGATACGATAATTTGTGCATCGGCTCATCCTCACTCTTTGAGCAAGATTATNTTCATTCTGTCAGCTGAGGTACTTTCCAGGTCTTTGAATAAGCTCTTTGAAGACAAGTCATTTGTGGGATTTGGAATACCTAAGTGGTCTGATCCTTTAAACCACTTGGTATATGCTGATGATACGATAATTTGTGCATCGGCTCATCCTCACTCTTTGAGCAAGATTATGGAAGTGTTGGGGAACTATGAGAAGATATCATCTCAGATGATCAACAAAGATAAGAGTTCATACTACATGCATTCAAAGGTTGCTAATGGATTGTTTCAGGCAGTTGGAGCTATTACGGGATTTGCAAAGGTAAATTCCCCTTCACATATATAGGGTGCCCTCTTTCTTACACTAGAAGGAGGAAGGACTATTATGAGGATCTTATCAAGAAGGTGAAGGCTAAATTGCATTCATGGAAAGGAAAGCTGCTGTCATTTGAAGGAAAGGCAACACTCACCTCTAGTGTGTTGCAAAGTATGCTAGTTCACATGTTATCAGTCCTTAATCCACCAAACAGCATCCTAGGGCATCTACATAAGACTTTTGCTAGGTTCTTTTGGAGCACAAAGGAAGAAGTGAGAAGCAAACACTGGGCATCATGGCAAAATCTTTGCCTTCCTAAAGAGGAAGGGCCCCCAGGTTTTAGGTCCTTAAATGATGTCTCAGGGGCACTGTTTGCTAAACTATGGTGGAGGTTTAGGACCACAAAATTGTGGTCTAATTTTATGTGGAATAAGTATTGCAAAGCTACCAACAATGGTGCATTTTAGGGGAGGGTCTCATGTTTGGAGACAAATGCTGAATGCTAGGGAAGAAGTAGAACATGAGATTGTATGGGAATTGAAGAGTGGAACAACTAATATTTGGCATGAAAGTTGGACTGAATTAGGTGCACTTTGTCACGTATTACCTGAAGACTTTCCAATCAATGAAGATCTTCAGGAGGTGGCAAAACTGTGGCAAGGGGAAGAATGGGATGATCAGCTGCTAGATCAAACTTTTAATGAGAAAATTGCAGAACATATAAGGCTAAATGTGCATTATGAAGGCAGTGAGGGATATTGGGATAGGACATACTGGATGCATTAAGGCATAAGGCTACTCCTAATTAGGAATTCAAGTTAATATGGATTAAGGTTTGCCATTCAAGATATCCTTCTTCTTGTGGAGATTGTGGAGGCAGAAAATAGCCACCGATGACATGTGGAGGAGGCAAGGGAAAATGGTGATGTCTAGGTGTTGGTGTTGTCAGCAGCCCCAAGAGGAATCCATTGAGCATATATTTGTCATAAGTACTACTGCCTCTAAGATATGGAACTTGTTCATGGGGGCTCCTGGAATATCGATGCAATTGAAATAGGACATTCCTTCAACTGGCAAGGGTGAGGTACCAGCTATCATCACTTGGGAGCTTTGGAAGAGAATAAATGCAGGTAAACATGGTGGTTCAGTGTCTACAAATAGGGTGATTCATGATATAAATAGGACATTCCTTCAACTGGCAAGGGTGAGGTATGCTTGGATCCCTAATATTCCATTGTTATGGCCAGACATGATTCAATACTTTGAAGGATATAAACCTATATTGATCACTACAAGAGTAACATGGAAGCTTCCTTTTCATGGTTGGTATAAATGTAATACTGACGAAGCTTCAAAGGGCAATCCTGGACCTAGCTCCCTAGGCTTTTGTGTGAGGGATGATGAAGGTGACGTGGTGTATGCTAGGGCAGTAGACCTGGGAGTGACAACTAATGTGGTAGCTGAAGCTAAGGCTATTCTTTAACTTCAAGGATTGGAATACTGTATGGAGCATGATCTTAACCCTCTCATATTAAAGACTAATTCATTGGTGATGAAGAAGGTGATAGAAGGGGAATGGGATCCTCCTTGGGTAATTGCACAGGATGTGAAGAAAATTATATAGATGAAGGACAACTTCAATGTGATATTTCAACATGTGTTCAGAGAAGGCAACTCAGTGGCGGATTTTATAGCTAACATTGTGTTCTGTTTTGCAGGTACATCTGAGTTTCATTCATTCTCTGAACTGCCTAGTGCAGGAAGGAGGTTGATCAATCTAGACAAATCTCAATCACCTAACCTTAGGGTTAGGATAGCAAAGAGAAAAACCCCATATTGATGGCTTCACAAGATTGGACTCTACACAAACCTGCATGTTTCTTTGTCTCATTCAGTATGCTATTAAGGTACTTTCCAATGGTATTAGCATGGTCCCATGCTCATTCTGGGGGTGCTTTGATAGTGTACAGAACAAAATGCGATAAGCATGTGTGGGATGGTACAATGTATCCTACTTCTGATATGTCCAAATGCTAAGGAAAATGCTGAACACATCATATAGTATTTTTGGAGATTGTTGAAATATTTATCAGAGGTATTAGCATGCTTTCATGCTCAATCTAAGGATGGTTTAGCAATGTTTAGAATGATGTCTACATTAAAGGTTATAGTAGGGAAGGATCTAAGCTTACAAGATCACAAAAAGGCACAATTTCAAAGCCTGGCCTTTGCCTTGCAAAGCCTACTTAAAGCCAGCTCATTCCTGGCTTTTGCCTTGCAAAGCCGGCCTAAAGCCAGCTCATGCCTGGATTTTGCCTTGCAAAGCCTGGCTAAAGCCAACTCATGCCTGGCTTTTGCCTTGCAAAGCCTGTCTAAAGCCAGCTCAAGCCTGGCTTTTGCCCTGCAAAGCCTGCCTAAAGCCAACTCATTTCTGGCTTTTGCCTTGCAAAGCCTGTCTAAAGCCAGCTCAAGCCTGGCTTTTGCCCTGCAAAGCCTGCCTAAAGCCAACTCATTTCTGGCTTTTGCCTTGCAAAGCCGGCCTAAAGCCAGCTCATGCCTGGCTTTTGCCTTGCAATGCCTGCCTAAAGCCAGCTCAAGCCTGGCTTTTGCCTTGAAAAGCCTGCCTAAAGCCAGCTCAAGCCTGGATTTTCCATTGCAAAGCCTGCCTAAAGCCAGATCATGCCTGGCTTTTGCCATGCAAAGCATGACTAAAGCCAGGATCCTCTTCTACACATTAATTTTGATGAGTGAGCACATGATAAATACTTGGACAAAATCAGTCCACTGAATATGGAGATCATATAGTAGCTACACTTGGAAGACTATGTTGGCTTCAACTCTGTGGTGGAGATGTTTGGAATTCATTTTAGCCTATGGACAGTATACCCTGGTGCCTGGTGACAGCTTGATAGGTGTTGCTTGGTATTTGCCAATGACAATTGGATTCACCTACACTAATAGGAGAAGGAAACATTCAACTTATCATGTTGTAAAAGCTAGTTCATTAGATTTTAGCTTTTCTATCTTTTTAATAGCTAGTAGCTTCATGCAACTTCTATTTTGGTTTTGGACATCTTGTAACCTTTGGAACCATTTTGGGATTTTATTTATATATTAACCACTAGGCAAGTGCTGCCGAGTGGTATAGTTGCTTAAAACAATTGGCTTACCTAGTATTAGAGACTAGGTGCCATCACGACTCCTGTGGTGGAATTTTGGGTAGTGACAAGTTGGTATCAGAGCTCTAGGTTCATAGGTTCTACGAGTCACGAACGAGTCTGGTAGAGTCTTGCGGATCGGTACGGAGATGTATGTACTTATCTTCGAGAGGCTACAAAACTGTTAGGAAATTTCCATTTCTTTCATTCATGTAATACGAAATTTATTGAATTTGGAATTTGAACCTTTGTATCTCTATTCTCTCACAGATGGTAAGGACACGTGCTACTGGGTTAGTTGAGCAGGCATCCGCACATAATGCTAGGGCTGCAAGAGGCCGAGGCCGAGATAGAGGTCGAGGAAGGGCACATGCTGCGACTAGAGCTCCTGTCAGAACAACAATTGAGGAGCCACTAGTAGCTCCAGTTGGGGGATAGGTACTAGAAGCACCTGTTGTTACCCCAGTACTTCAGGAGACTTTAGCACTGTTCCTGAGTATGTTTGGTACATTAACTCAGACGGTATTGATCTCTATTGCACCAAACATTCCGCAGATTGGGGGAGTAGCTTAGACTCCTATCACAACTCCAGAGCAGCAGGTTCACGTTGGTCAGGTTTCGGGTGTAGTACCGGTACGACCTGTTATTCCGGTTTGGCCTAAGGTCAGGCCCGAGGCATCAGAAGAAGAACAAAAGAGACTTGAAAGGTTTAAGAAATATGATCCACCAACTTTCAGTAGCACAGCTACAGAGGATGCCCAAGGATTTCTGGAAACTTGTCACCGTATTCTCCGCACCATGGGTATTGTGGAAGTGAGCGGAGTTTCCTTTACTACGTTTCAACTGTCTGGCGCAGCGTATTGGTGGTGGAAAATATATGAAGAAGGTAGACCAGCCGATACCATACCACCAACTTGGGCTCAATTTTCGGAAATGTTCTTGAAAGAGTTTGTTCCCCAGACTCTCAGAGATGCATGGCGCACAAAGTTTGAACGGTTGCGTCAGGGCACTATGACAGTGTCAGAATATGCTATCAGGTTTAGTGAGTTAGCCTGTCATGCACCTATCTTAGTTCCGACAATTAGAGAACGGGTCCGCAGATTTATTGAGGGGCTCGATTATGATATTAAAATATGTATGGCTCGAGAATTTCAAACTGATACTCCATTTCAACAAGTAGTGGAGATTGCAAGGAATATTGAGGGTGTTTTAGGCAAGGAAAGAGAGTCTAAGGAGGCCAAAAGGTCTTGAAGATCTGGAGGGTTCAGTGGGTTTTACTCTTCAGCTAGAACCCATTATAGCGGAGGCTCGAGCAGTCGGTCACCTTAGTCTGCACATCAGATTACTCGAAGTGCTGCAGTTTACAGTGCACCACCGACACGAGATTCTTACAGTAGTTATTCCAGTTATCCGGCACAGACTAGTACGAGCAGCCATGACCTCAGAGGGGTTGTTATGAGTGTGGTGATACTAAGCATATCATGAGAGATTTTCCCAAACATGGGAGGAGTGGATTTCATCAGAACAGTCCAGCTACAAGCTTTATTCCAGTTGATACTCTACGTGCACAGTCAGCTAGAGGTGGAGGACAGGAGGGTAGTGGGCGCCTAAGAGGTGGAGGCCCGACCCGTTGATTTAATCAGTATGATTTGGCTGAGGCCAATACACCAGATAGTGTCATTACAGGTACGATCTTGATTTTTATTATAAAAGGATAGTTTCCTTAAATTGATTCGGTTCTGAATATTGAGGTGAGTCCTCCTATTATGCTCTACTAATGGGTGAGCTTTGTAAATTTGTGACCCACTTATATGTTATCCCTATTGGGAGATTTGAAGGTATGAGCCCGTGTCTGTCATTTTATTTTTGGTACACCATTGAGGCTTATAAGCCCAAAAGTAATTTTTATTATTCATTATAGTGGGTTTAATGTGTTTCAGAATAATTGATTCCGATTTTTATGAATTATATTCCCTACCGGTAGGAGGATTCATTATATGTTGTGAAAATTATTTCTGAAATATATTAAAAAGAAGAAAGAAAGGAAATTGAAAATTTCAGTTGGCACAATGTGCAACATACTTGTGATTCGGAGTTGAGGACGAGATCCTCGCATTTTTACATGATGTGAAATATTTAAATCGGGCTGCAAGCCGCAATGGAAGTTATGTAAGGACGAGGTCCTTGTGGTGAAATATTTATGGGTTTAAAATTTTTCCTTTGTGAAATTTAATTGTACAATAGTATTAATAGGGAGTCATGCCTGTTAGGCTTATTTGATAATTCTTGTATATTTTTCTGTGCATATTCATCCATTTTGGTGCTGTAAACATTGAGTTTTAACCTATGAGATGAGTGCCCAGGTGGCGTTAAATGTGACTAGTTAATCCGAGTAAGCAATCATGATGCCTTCATGTCTCACATTCTATTGTAAGTGTTGTGAAAATTCGAAATGAGGTTGTGGTTAATATGAGATTAATTGATGATGCTAGAATTAATTATGAACAACTTTTAAGACCAGAAATGTAGTGATGAGCATACATATGATGTGCTTCATGTCCTGATATCATTATGATAATGCAGTGCTTGTAATGCTGGAATTGGTGTTATTGATATATACCTTGTGGTATTGTGTTGGGTTGTGGACGTGTTGTAAGGAGTTGTTTTGGTGTTACTCTGGCAGGTGGATAGTCCCAATTATAGGGGAGATTCTGCCGAAATATCTGAAATATTTGGGAGTTAGTAAAATTTGGAGGATTGAGATTTGCAAAGGAAGAGATAAGTTATGTTATGTGTTTGAGGGAGAATGATCCTAAGCGGGGGAAGAATATAACACCCCAGATTTTTTTTTGACGTACTTCAACATTATCAAGAAAATTGATGTGTACGTAGGCACGAGTTTCTATAGCCAGTTGAGACTAATACCGTGTGTTGTTGTAAATAAAAAATAGACCTTTTGAAATGTTTGGAGTGTAAGAAATTTGATCTTAAGCTTACAAATATGGATAAAAGAAATAAACTCAAATGAGATGATGGTGTCACGCTTATCTCAAATGCGGTAGCATGGAATCAACCGTGAGTATATGTGTAAAAGTAAAAATCATCGATTTGGTAACCTCAAAATAATTCTTAGAACGTTCGAGGACGAACGTTTGTTTAAGAGGTGGAGAATGTAACGAACCGACTTATCATTTTAAGAAACTACACCCCGTCCAGTGACTTAAGGTCTCGAGAAGCTTCACAATATGTATTATGACCCGCGTGTGTGGTCGAGTTTGGTTTTCGGAAGATTCGGATTTTAATTTAAAGAAACATTCTCATTTTTGAAGCTTAAATGGAAAGAGTTAACCGGGGAGTTGACTTTTGAGAAAATGATCCCAGAATGGAATTTCGATGATGGCAATAGCTTCGTATGATGATTTTGGACTTAGGCGTATGTTCGAATTCGGATTTGGAAGTCCGTAGGACAATTCGACATATTTTGGCGAAAGTTGAAAAATATAAGATTTTTGGAAAAGACTGACCGAAGGGTGAATTTTTGATAACGAGGTTGGATTTCGATTCCGGAAATGGGAATAGCTCCCTTACGTCAATTATGAATTATGTGCAAAATTTGAAGTTATTCCGGATTGATTTGATATGTTTCGGCGCAAAATATAGAAATTGAAAGATTTAAAAACTTATAATTCGATGCAATGCGCGATTCGTAATTCCGGTGATGTTTGACGTGGTTTGAAGCCTCAAGCAAGTTCGTATTGTATTTTGGGACATGTTGGTATAATTAATTGAGGTCCGGGGGGCCTCGGGCGAGTTTCGAATGGTTAAACGGACCAAAATTGGACTTGAAGGTCTATTGGAAAGCTGCCACTGGTTTCATCGCATCTACGATGAAATTGATCGCAGATGCGACATCGCAAATGCGAGATTTAGGCCGCAAAAGCGAAAGGGAAAGGCCTGGGCAGTGGTCGCAGGTGAGAAGAAAATCCCACATCTGCGGAAGCGCAGAAGCGGGAAGAGAAGGCACAGAAGCAGAAGGGCAGCGCAGGTGCGCGTGAGGCATCGCAGAAGCGATTCCCGCAGAAGCGGAAAAACTTCCACAAATGCGATGGTCGACTGGGCAGTGGCCTTCGCAGAAGTGAGATTTCTCTCGCAAAAGCGAGCACGCAGGTGAGAAAATTATTCCGCAGGTGCGAAATTGGGCAGAATGTTAAGGACCAAAAATGGTCATTTCGCCATTTTTCGATTTAGATTTTGGAGCTCGATTTTTGGGCGATTTTGGAGGAGTTCTTCAAGACTTTGACTTGGGTAAGTGTTCTATATCCTAAAGTGATTATATTTCATGAATCTATGATTATATTCATCATTTAGTTCGGATTTAAATGGAAAAAATCAAGATTTTCACAAATTCTTCCAAAAACAAAAAACTTAAGATTTGGAGGTCGAGTGGTTATTGGAATTCAATAAAATTGATATGGTTGAACTCGTATCGGAATTGGTGTTCGGATTTCAGGAAAATTATGTCGTGTTCCAGGAGGCAAGTCCCGCGTTGACTTTTGTTGACCTTTTGGAATAAATTTTTAAGTCGACGTATTATTATCTAGAATTATTTCCGATGAATTTTAATGAAGTTATACAGTTTATTTGGATAGATTTGAGCTGTCTGGAGGTCAATTCAAGCAAGAAGGCGATTTTGAAATATCGGCATAACTTCAAAGAGGTAAGTGTCTTGCTTAACCTCGAGTGGGGGAATTTCCCCTTAGGCATTGAGTCTTATGTGCAATTTGTGTAACTGAAAACCATGTACGTGAGGTGACGAGTACATACTTGGTTTATATGTGCAAATTTTATTGAGTTAAATTCTTCAGCATATTGTGTAGTAAATTGGATAATTGGTGGCATATATTTAATCATCTACTTGTCGTGCCTAAATCCTTGTTGTTGACTCTGTTGTTATATGACACTTTGATGTGATTGTTATTTGGTTATTTATGAAATTTTGTGAATTTGCTGGTTTGATAATTATTGGAATTTAATTTCATTTTGGATTTTCCCCTGCAAACAATTAATTAAATGAGCTTAAGAAGAGGTGTTTAGATAATCATTGAAAATTTGATTTTTATGAAGACTTTTCTTTATGTTGAGTAATTTCTATCTCTATTGATTATTTTTGGGTGTTGTACGCATTGTGTGGAGCTGTTGGCTATTTGTTGTGAAATTAATTGACTTGGTTGTAGCTTTGAAATTTGGTTGTGATTATTGGGAAAATTGTGATGTGAACTGATTTTTGTTATGTTGCTGTGATAATTTCCCGTGTAAATTGTTGTGTTGTGTGAGTTGTTATTTTGGGGAGATAAGGGTACCATTTCACCTTTGATATTATGTGGGTATAAGAATGGCATTTCATTGTTATTGTGTTTGTTGGAATATTGTCTGGGCGGAGTGATAAGGGTGGCTATATGAGCGATAAGGGTGGCAATAGGAGCGATAAGAGTAGCTATTGATATTGTCCGAGCGGAGCGATAAGGGTGGCTATAGGAGTGATAAGGGTGGCAATACAAGTGATAAGGGTGGCTATTGTCAGGGATGATATGTGATGATGTGGGGTTGTGGTGTTGATAATTTTCATGTAATGTTGTGAGTTTTTTGTGTTTATTTTTATACCTGGTGCAATTTGTCTTGTTGTTGGTAAATTGATAACAATCTGATTTATGTTGAAATTGAGAGCATGTAGCTATTGCCAGGCGGATTAAAAATAAAATGTGGGCACGAGGTGCCGTGAATAAATAATGAGGATATTTGGCACGTGAATTGTCCGTGCAGTTGTGAGATGAAATGAGGGCACGAAGTGCCAGGAAAATATGATGATTTAATTATGGGCACGAGGTGCCGTGGAAATATGAAATGAGGTGGCATATGGTGACTTTTTAATTGAAAGAATTATATTCAAAATATTTATTTGGAAGGATTTTTACTTAGAAAGTATTATATGAAAGAATTGTATTTGAAAGATATTTATTTGAAAAAATTTATTGTAAGAATTATATTTGGAAAAAAAAATTATTTCAGAAAATTATATTTAAAAGAGAGTTATCTGAAAGAATTATATGTGAAAGACATTTATTTGAAGGACTTGATTTAATTGGGTGTAATTGTGTTTATTAATTGTTGAGTGATATTAATGGTATTCTTGTTGTCTGTTGTGCATATAACTGGTTGTTTTATCCTACCGTTATTATTATTTATTTTCCTATTATTTTATATATTATATTGCACAGGTTATTATACTAGTGAGTGTCTTGACTGTACCTCGTCTCTACTCCATTGAGGTTAGTCTTGATACTTAATGGGTACCGACCGTGGCGTACTCATACTATACTTCTGCACATTTTTGTGCAGAGCCAGGTATTGAAGATAACGGACTTGAGCGGAGTTAAAGCAGGATCGTAAGGATTCAAGGTAGAGATTCTTGGTCGTCGCAGTCCCTTGGAGTGTTTTCATCTCATAGAACCGTTAACTTGTAATCAAACAGTATTGTATATCCGGTCCTCGTGAACACTCTATGTATCCAGTTAGAGTTTTTGACTCAGTACTACCAGTCTTAGAAAGTTGCATATTCATATTTGTTTCGCTGTCAGTTTTCATTATTTATTTAATTAAAAAAATGGCTTTAAAATGTAATTGAAATCGACTTACCTAGTCTTAGAGACTAGGTACTATCACGACTCCTGTGGTGGGATTTTGGGTCGTAACATTTTGATTCCGATTAAGCTTACCGGATCTGAAAACTATGGGCTTTGTGGTTGAACGATGTAGATCGCTCTTTTAGGGAAGAGGAAGCTAGGGTTCGTGAATGGTACTTGCACAAAGGAGACCTGCAAAACTGAATTGCATGAGTGATGGGAGACTTGGAATGCCATTGTGCTCTCATTGCTGATGAATACCGTATCCACCGAACGTTCGAGTGGAATTGCATATGCTATGAATACTCACCTGGTTTGGGAAGATCTAAGAGAGAGATTTGATAAAGTCAATCGCATGCGCATCTTTCAACTACACAGAGCCATCCACACTCTGTCTCAAGGTACTGACTCGGTATCCACTTAATTCACGAAATTGAAGAGTCTAGTGTTCCCTCACTTAATCAAGCATATGTTATGATTATTGAGGATGAAACTCACAATTCACCTAGTCTAACTGCAACATGACTTAAATCAGATCCGATGGCTATGCAAGTTAGTCAAGGACAGAGTTACAAAGGGAAACAACCTTTTATGCAATGTGAATATTGCAACCTAAAAGGACATACCAAGGAGAACTGTTATAAGCTAATAAGATATCATGTAGACTTAAGGTTAATAAGAAGTTTGGAAAGGGTGATAGTGGCTCTGGGACTCAGCAAGGGGGTCAATATAGGAGGCCAAAACAACAGCAAGCCACAAATAGTATGTCTAGGAATGGTGATGTTCAATTGCCAACACAGCAAAACTCTAAGGGTAAGGAACCTATTGTAGGCAAATTTTTCACTGATGATCAGTAACAACTGATTTTGGCATTGCTAAACAAGGATACTGGAGACAGTCATGCCAATTTGGCGTGTAATGCTACCTGCTTCATGTCACAGATTCACCAAAATGACTAGATTGTGGATTCTAGTGCTACACACCATATAGCTGTAGGTCTGGATATGATATTAAATGACATTAGTGTAGATGCTTCACTTAGGGATAAGGTTAATCTATCTACTGGAGATAAGGTGGACATAACCTATACTGGTCAGGCATCTATTTTAAAGGAGATATCCAATGTTCTTTACGTGCCTAACTTTAAATTCAAGCTCCTATTAGTCTCAAAAATAACCAGAGAACTCTCCTACTTTGTGGCTTTCTTTATTGATTTCTGTATATTTCAATATCTATGTAGTGCCGGGGTGAAGGAGATTGGTAAGGAGTCAGCTGGTTTGTACATTCTCAGGTCTGAGGATGAGAAGAATAAGTTTCAAACGCATGTTTTAGTGACAACTACAAACAAAGAAGAATGCAGACTATGGCATATGAGGCTAGGACACCCCTCTATTACTTCTATGAAGAATATGAGTTTACAAAGTTACAATGTAAATAGTTCATTTCTGAATAACTCGCCAGTCTGTCATTTGGCTAAACAGACTAGGTTAAAATTTCCTTTAAACAATTCTAGAGCTCCAACACCATTTCATCTTGTACATATGGATCTTTGGGGACCTTATAGAAATCCTACTTTTGATAAGAAATATAATTTCTTGACCATTGTGGATGATCACATCAGATTCACTTGGGTTTTTTCTATTGCAATAGAAAACTGAAGTCATAGTTGCTATAACTAACTACCTATTGTTTATCAAAAATCAGTTTGGACTAATGGTTAAAATAATATAATCAGATAATGGCACTGAATTCTTTAATTCACAGTGCACTAAGCTCTTTCAGGAATTGTGAATTATACATCAAAGCAGTTGTGTTCATACTCCACAACATAATGGCATTGTGGAAAGAAAGTATAAGCATATACTGGATGTGGCTAGGGCTTCAAGAAGTCAAGCCAACATACCTATCAGATACTGGGGACTATGTATACAAGCTACAGTCTACCTATTGAACAGACTACCTTCTACTACTGCACAAGGAAAGAGCCCTTTTGAACTCTTGTATGGAAGACAAGAATCCTCACACATTTGAGAGTGATAGTTTGTTTGTTCTATGAAACTATGGTTCCCAAAGGTGACAAGTTTGCTGAAAGAGACAAGGCATGTGGTCCTATGGGCTATTCTACCACACCGAAGGGTTATCTGTCGATGAACTTGGCTACCAAACATTTCTTTGTGAGTAGAGATGTTGTGTTCAAAGAATCCGACTTTCCCTTTACACACTCATAGACTTCTGAATTCCCTTCAATTACTGACTTTCTTATGCAGGAACCTAAGGTATTTGCTAATACATATCTTTCTGCTGATGTTCCCACTCCACCTTCAGCAGTTGAAGAGGCTACATTACCATCTGATGCTCTACATGGTAGTGATACAGTTGATAGTGATGCAACTGAGAATTCCTTTCTTGATCCTCCTGTTGAAGCTAGCAGTCATGGAGAGTCGCATGATATTCCAGTGGGAAACTTCCAAACTCAGTTGTTGGGGAAAGCATACATACACATTCAGGAGATTTTGCAGAAGAAGACACTTCATCAGCTTTAGAAGACCCTTGTAACGACCCGACCAGTCGTTTTAAGATCTAGCACATTGTTTAGTGGTTTAAGACCTTGAGTATCTTCACTTTAGATATTACGACTCGTACGTATGGTCGGAATTGAATTTTGAGAAGCTCGGAGTTGATTTGGGAAAAGAATTCTAATTTCAAAAGCTTTAAGTTGGAAGAATTGATTAAGATTTGAGTTTTGAGTAAACGACCTCAAAATAATAATTTGAAGGTTCCAATAGGTTTGTATGATGATTTCGAATTTGGGCGTATGTTTGGGTTGAGTATTGGTTGGTCCGGCAGTAGTTCGGCGCATATTATGGAAGGTTGGCATTTTGAAAGAAGTCTGATTTGAAATGAATTTTCGTTTTATCGATGTCCGGTCGAAGTTCCGAGCATTGGAATAGGTTCGTATCGTGATTTGTGACTAATACACAAAATTTGGCATCATTCCGAGATGTTTGAGTGTGATTCGGACGCGTTCGGCAAAGTTTCAAGATTGGAAAGTTGAAAGAAAGGTTTTGCCCGTCGATTTGTAATTCTAATGTTGTTTAACATAATTTGGGGTTTCGACTAAGTCCATATCCTATTGAGGGATGTGTTGGTATGTTTGGACGGGGTCCCGAGGGCCTCGGGTGCGAATCAGAGTGGAAATGGATCGAGTTTGTACTTGGGAGAAGTGTTGAGGCAGCTGGGATCTAGTGCAATCACACCTGCGTGGAAAGGGTCACAGGTGCGAGACTGCAGAAGTGGCCCTAGTGTCAAAGAAACGGTTGGGCTTAAGGTTGGTTGGAGACGCAAGTGCGAGGAGTTTACTGCACCTGCGGGCGCGCAGAAGCGGGTGAAGGAGCGCAGAAGTGGATGTGGTCTGGGGTTGGAAGATCGAAGGGTTCGGGTGTTATGGCACATCTGCGGAGCCACAGGTGCGGTCATGGGTGCGCAGGTGCGGAAGGCTACTCGAGCTATGGAGTCCGTAGATACGGGATATTTTCATAGAAGTGGATGCGCATCTGCGATTGAGGGACCGTAGAAGCATAAAGCGGTACCTTGGGGAAAGCTGCATCTGCGAGGTGGCTTCCAAAGAAGCAAAGCTGCAGAAATGGCTACTGTTCCGCAGGTGCGAAAAGGTTGATGGGCAGTGTTGTTTTAAGGACAAGATTTGGTCAATTGGTTGGGGCGATTTTGGAGAGCTTCTAGGGGATATTTTTATCAAGCAACACAAGGTAAGTGATTCCCGCCTATTACAAGTTAAATACATTGTTTATATATGGATTTAAACATGGAAATTAGTAGGAATTTAGGATTTTTGGTTGAAAGCCTAGAAATTGGTTTTTTTAGATTTTGACCACAAAATTGGACATGGAATTTGGAATAAGTTATATATTTTAGTTTGTGGTGTTATGGATAAAGTTTATCTTCGAATATTTTCGGAATCCGGGCACGTGGGCCCGATGGTTGTCTTTGTTGGCTTTTTGAGCGGAGTTAAGGATTGCTAGGAATTAATTAATTATGAGCATTTAGAGTATATTTTGATTGGTTTGCATGTTGATTAACTAGTTTTGAAGTCACGGGTATCAGGTTGAGGTGTTTGAGTGGCGTTGGAGCCGGTTATGGAACTTTGGAGCGAGATAAGTCTCCTCTCTAACCTAGGTGATATTTCTTGTTATGTCAACTAGTTGTGGGTGCTACGTACACACGTGGTGGTGAGAGTTCGTATATGTAACGACCCGACCGGTTCTTTTGAGAGTATTATCCCCGAACCCCTAATTATTGCTCCCTCCTTTTCATTTTAGGGTTTTATGACTTGCCGGGAGGATTTGTTTATGGTTTTGGAGTGTTATGGGACACATAGTCCCTAAAATGGAAGTTTAAGTTGTAGGAATTGACCGTAGTTCGAACTGTGTGAAGACAACTCCAGAATGGAGTTTCGACGAATCCAATAGCTCCGTAGGGTGATTTTGGTCTTAGGAATGTGTTCGGATATTGAATTGGAGGTCTGTGGGTCATTTTAACATCAATTGGCGAAAGTTAGAAATTTGATGAATTTTGGAAAGTTTGACCGTGAGTGGACTTTTTGATATCGGTGTCGGATATCTGAAAGTTTATAGTAGGTCCGTAATGTCTATTATAACTTGTGTGCAAAAGTTGGAGTCAATCGGACTTGATTTGATAGGTTTCGTCGTTGAATGTAGATGTTTGAAGTTTTAAAGTTCATTAGGCTTGAATCGATGTAAAATTCCTATTTTTAGCATTATTTGATGTGGTTTAAAGGCTCGACTAAGTCTGTATGATATTTAAGGACTTGTTGTATTGTTGGTTGAGGTCTTGTTGGCCTCGGATAGATTCTGGATGGTTAACGGATCAAATGTGGACTTGTGAGAATGACCGAAGGCAGTAGCTCTGGTGTTATCGCATATGCACAAGATTGACCGCAGGTGCAAGCCCGCAGAAGGGAGCAAGTGGCGCAGATGTGGGGCTGAGGGAATTGGCCAGTGGTAGCATATTCGACGTGAAGTCCGCAGAAGCGGAGTCACTGTTGCGGAAGAGTGATCGCAGAAACGGACGAGTGCTTGCGAGGCCTGTCCGTAGAAGATGACGATTATCCGCAAATGCGCACCCGCATAAGAAGTCTTTGAACTGCAGAAGCGGAAATGGGCGAGGGTGCTGGGGAGGCGAGGGTGCTGGGGAGACAAAGGCTTCCGCATAAGAGGATGAGGGACCGCAGAGGCGCATCCGCAGATGGAGACATTTGCATACAGGTGCGGAATCAGGGAGTTTAAGTGAACTCTGCAGACGGGGAGACATTGTGTGTTTTACCCGATTACGAGACGTGGGCCCGGGTCGACATTTTGCGGAGATTATTCAATTCTTTTCTAAAGTCATAGATTTATGATTTAAATTAGTTTCTTGTAGTTTTATTCATGATATGTAATTTCGTTTGGCTAGATTTTGGCCATTCAGAGTTGGAAAGTCGAGGGAAAGACATTCGTACCGATTGATTGAGCGAGATTTGAGGTAAGTGACTTGTCTAACTTTCTGGGGGGAGGGATCCCCTTAGCATTTGGTACTGTTGTAACAATGTGTGATATGTGAGCGTCATGTACACGAGGTGATGAGTGCGTATATAGGCTAACTGTGGAAATTTCGGTTCTGGTTGAGTTATCTTCTTTTAAAATCCTTAACTGAGTTGCCTTAGCATATGTAGTGATAATGTTTAGCCTAGTATCACATGTCTACGTGCCTTAACTCTTACTTGTAATTTGTGCAACATGCTTAGTTGAATTACCTGCTCCCTTGATTTGAAATAAATCTTTAACTGTAAGATTTCTTGCTGTAAATTGGTTGTTCCTTTGGTTATCTACTGCATATTTACTTTGGGACTACGAGGCGGTTCCTCGGGAGATCCCTCTATAATGCATATTTACTTTGGGACTACGAGGAGGTTCCTCAGTAGATCCCCATGTACTGCATTTTACTTTGGGACTACGAGGCGTTTACTCGAGAGATCCCCCTATCTTGCATATTTACTTTGGGACTACGATGAGTTTACTCAGGAGATCCCCCATGTCTTGCATATTTACATTGGGACTACGAGGAGGTACCTCGGGAGATCCCCCATGTTGTGCATATTTACATTTGCAACTATGA
The DNA here is from genome assembly GCA_000715115.1 of Nicotiana otophora. Taxonomy (NCBI): domain Eukaryota; kingdom Viridiplantae; phylum Streptophyta; class Magnoliopsida; order Solanales; family Solanaceae; genus Nicotiana; species Nicotiana otophora. Next base: position 26,396 of record AWOL01S0055293.1, on the reverse strand, counting down.
GGCGGTAGCTCGGGAGCGCCCTGTTGTTACTTCTAATTACTGAGCTATTACTTTCTGAAGTTTCTCGTTGTTTAAATTTTTAGTCATTTCAAATATTATTATATCTTCTGCCTTACTTTTATTTTAAACCAGTAGGGCCCTCACTTGACCTCGTCACTACTCTACCGAGGTTACACTTGGCACTTATTGGGTACTTTTGTGGTGTACTCATAATACACTTCTGCACATCTTTTTGTGCAAATCCAGGTTCTTCCTACCAGAGCAGATACCAGTGAGTTCGGTCGCACGTGGAGATTTCAAGGTATATCTACCAGCGTCAGCAGACCTCAGAGTCCCCCTCTACCCTTATTATGTTGTTTCCCTTTTTTCTATTTAGACTTTGATGTATAGAGACACTTAGTATGTCCTCTTAGAATCTTGTGACTTATTTCTACCGGGTTTTGGGAGTTGTAAATATTGATTTGCAATTTTATATTTATTTCATGTGTTAAGAATTGTGCTTCAAATTTATATTATGATATTTCCCAAATTGTTAGTCTTTTCTAGTCTTAGAGACTAGGTGCCATCATGACATCCTACAGAGGGTGAATTGGGGTTGTGACAAGTTGGTATCAGAGCACTAGGTTCATATGTGTTATGAGTCACAAGCAGGTTTAGTAGAGTCTCACGAATCGGTACGGAAACGTCTGTACTTATCTTCGAGAGGCTATGGAACTGTTAGAAAAAGATTCACTTCTTTGATTCCTTATCGTGCGAGAGTTTTGTTTCGGATTCTAACATTTTGTCTTTTTATTCTCTCACAGATGGTGATGACACGTACAACTGGATCAGATGATCAGACACCTGCGCCCTTTGCTAGAGCCGCGAGAGGCCGAGGATGTCCACATGGTGCAGCTAGAGCACCCGCACGAGCTACTACAGAGGATCCACCAGTAGCTCCAATTAGAGGACAGGCACCTGAGACGCCTATTACTGCACCAGCCCTCCGGGAGACTCTAGTCTAGTTCTTGAGCATGTTCAACACTTTGGCTCAGGTAGAATTGACACCACTTGCTCCCGCCATATCTTAGGCCGGGGAAGGAGCATAGACTCTCATCGCTGGTACCCCTGAGCAGCGAGTTCAAGTCGACCAGGTTTTAAAGATCATACCGATGCAACCGGTATCTCTAGTTCAGCCCGAGGTTAGGGCAACAGTTTCTGAGGTAGAGTAGCTCAGGTTCGAGAGGTACAAGAAGTACCATCCTCCTAATTTTAGTTGCTTGGTGTCAGAGGATGCCAGGGTTTTCTTGAGGAGTGTCACCGTATCCTCCATACTATGGGTGTTGTAGAGACTAGTGGGGTTTCTTCCACTATATTCCAGCTTAGAGGAGCGGCCTATCAATGGTGGGGCACATACAAGTTGGATAGTCCGGCTGAGTCAGCTTCACTCACTTGGACTCAGTTCTTAGATATATTCTTGAGGGAGTATGTTCCCAGAGTCTGAGAGAATATTGGCGCACAGATTCTACCAGGGTGCTATGACTGTGTCAGAGTATGCGGTCTGATTCAGTGATTTGGTTAGGCATGCACCAGTCTTGGTTGCTATTGTTTGAGAGCAGGTTCGTCAATTTATTAAGGGGCTCAACCCCAGTATCAGATTGAGCATGGCCCGAGAGTTAGATATGGATATTACGTACCAATAGATAATAGGGATTGCTAGGAGGTTGGAGGGTATGCTGACTCGGGATAGAGATGAGAAAGAGGCCAAGAGGTCTGAAGAGTCTGGCACTTACAGTGGTGCTCGTGCCCCGGTAGCAGCTCGTCAGGCTAGCGGTGCTCTGGCCACTACTAGGCCCCAGGATCCTTATTATGCACCGCCAACATCTAGTGTGCCTCCTGTACGAGGTGATTCAGTCGTCAATCTAGTCGATCAGGCTCAAGCCAATCGAAGAAACCATGTCGTCCGAGAGCTTGTTTTGAGTGTGGTGATACTCGTCATGTGGTGAGGGATTACCCCAGATTTAGGAGGGGTGCACCTCCACAAATTTCTCAGGCACTGCGTGCTCCACCAGTCCTCAAGCTATGGTTACAACACTAGCTACCACCCCACCTGTACAACCAGCTATAGGTGGAGGTCGAACAGGTAGAGGTAGCCCTAGAGGGGAGGCCAGGCTAGATATTATGCCTTCCTGCTAGGGCAAAGGCAATTACATCAGATTCTGTTATCACAGATATTGTTCCGGTCTGTCATAAAGATGGATCAGTCTTATTTGATCCAGGCTCCACTTATTCCTATGTGTCATCTTATTTTGCCCCGTATTTGGGTGTATCCCGTGATTCTTTGAGTTCACCTATTTATGTATCTACACCCGTGGGTGATTCCATTATTGTTGACCGTGTGTATCGGTCGTATTTGATTGTTCTTAGTGATTTCGAGACCATAACCTATTTATTATTGCTCAGTATGGTGGATTTCAATGTTATTTTAAGCATGGACTGGTTGTCGCCCTATCACGCTATCCTTGATTGTCATTCCAAGACAGTAACGTTGGTTATGCCAGGTCTACCATGTCTAGAGTGGAGAGATACCATGGAACATGTTCCTAGAAGGGTTGTTTCATTTCTTCAAGCTCAGCAAATGGTTGAGAAGTGGTGTGATGTGTATCTAGCCTATGTGATAGATGTTAGTGTTGATATTCCTATCGTCGAGTCTGTTCCAGTAGTAAGGGACTATTCTGATGTATTCCCAGCGGATCTTCTGGGCATGCCGCCCGATAGGGATATTGACTTTGGAATTGATTTATATCGGGCACTCAACCCATTTCTATTCCACCTTATTGTATGGCCCCAGAAGAGTTGAAAGAATTAAAGGAACAGTTACCAGAGCTGCTCGATAAGGGCTTCATTAAGCCTAGTGTGTCACCTTGGGTGCTCTTGTCATGTTTGTAAATAAGAAGGATGGTTCTATGAGAATGTGTATTGATTATCGCCAATTGAACAAGGTTATGGTGATGTACATGTATCCATTTCCACGTATTGATGACTTATTTGATCAGCTTCAGGGTGCTAGAGTGTTCTCTAAGATTGACTTGCATTCAAGCTATCATCAATTGAAGATTCGGGAGCCAGATATCCCGAAGACTACTTTCAAGACTCGGTATGGTCATTACGAGTTCCTTGTGATGTCTTTTGGGCTGACCAACGCCCCAGAAACATTCATGCACTTGTTGAATAATGTATTCAGCCCCATTTTGACTCTTTCATCATTGTGTTCATTTACGACATTCTAGTGTACTCTCGGAGTCGGAAGGATCATGAGCAGCACCTGAGGAATGTTCTTCAAACCTTGAGAGAGAAGAAGTTGTATGCAAAATATTTGAAGTTTGAATTCTGGCTAGATTTAGTGGCATTTTTGGGTCATGCGATATCAAGTAAGGGGATCAAGGTAGACCCGAAGAAGATTGAAGCAGTGCAGAGTTGGCCTAGACAATCCTCAGCTACGGAGATCCGGAGTTTTTTTGGTTTGGCGAGGTTATACCATCGATTTGTAGAGGGTTTCTCGTCTATTGAACACATATGACCAGATTGACCCAAAAGGGTTCTCCATTCAGGTGGACCGAGGATTGTGAGGAGAGCTTTCAAAATCTCAAGACTGCTTTAACTATAACCCCAATGTTAGTATTACCGACTGGATCGGGGTCCTATACGGTGTATTGTGATACGTCGCACATTAGTCTCGGCACGGTGTTGATATAGGACGGTAGGGCGATTGCCTATACATCTAGACAACTGAAGGTGCATGAGAAGAAGTATCATGTCCATGACCTTGAGTTAGCAGCTATTGTTCATGCCTTGAAGATTTGGCGGAACTATTTGTATGGTGTCCCTTGTGAGGTTTTCACCGATCACCGGAGTCTACAACATCTGTTTAAATAGAAGAATCTTAACTTACGACAGCAGAGATGGTTGGAGCTGCTTAAGGATTATGACATCACCATTCTCTATCATCCCGAGAAGGCTAATGTGGTGGCCGATGACTTGAGTCGCAAGGCAGAGAGTTTGGGCAGTTTAACATATATACCAGTAGTAGAGAGGCCTTTAGTCGTGGATGTTCAGGCCTTGGCCAACTTGTTTGTCATATTGGATGTTTTTAAGCCGAGCAAAGTTTTGGCTTGTGTGGTTTCTCAGTCTTCTCTTTATGATCGTATTAGAGAGCACTAGTATGATGACCCACATTTGCTTGTCTTAAAGGACACAGTTCAGCACGACGATGTAGAGGAGGTCACTATTGGATATGATGGTGTATTACAGATGCAGGGCAGGCTCTGTATGCCTAATGTAGATGGTTTGCGTGAGTTGATTCTCCAGGAGCCTCACAGTTCGTGGTACTCCATTCATCTAGGTGTCGCGAAGATGTATCAGGATTTGAGGCAGCACTATTAGTGGAGGCGAATGAAGAAGGACATAGTGGAATATGTATCTCGTTGCCTAAATTGTCAGCAGGTGAAGTATGAGTATCAATGACTGGGTGGATTGCTTCAGAAGTTTGAAATCCTAGAGTGGAAATGGGAGCAGATCACTATGTATTTCGTTGTTGGGCTCCAACAGACTTAGAGGAAGTTTGATGCAGTTTAGGTGATTGTTGATAGATTGGCCATGTGAGCTCATTTCATTCCTGTGGTTACTACTTACTCTTCGGAGTAGCTGACTCAGGTTTACATTCGCGAGATTGTCAGGCTTCATGGCGTACCGATATCTATCATCTCTGACCAGGGTACGCAGTTTACATCACGGTTCTGGAGAGCCGTACAGTGTGATTTGGGTACTCGTGTGTAGGGTTGAGTACAACATTCCACCCTCAGACGGACAGACAATCCGAGCGCACTATTCAGATATTGATGGATATATTTCATGTGTGTGTAATTGATTTTAGGGGTGCTTGGGATCAGTTCTTACCACTTGCGGAGTTTGCCTACAACAACAGTTATCAGGCGAGCATTCAGATGGCGTCATATGAGGCTTTGTATGGTAGATGGTGCTAGTCTCCAGTGGGTTGGTTCGAGCCGGGCGAGGCTAGGCTATTGGGTACAGACTTGTTTCAAGATGCCTTGGAGAAAGTTAAATTGATTCAGGATCGACTTTGTACAGCCCAGTTCAGGCAGAAGATTTATGCGGATCGGAAGGTTTGCGACGTTGCATTCATGGTTGGGGAGCGGGTTATGCTCCGGGTTTCGCCTATGAAGGGTGTTATGAGGTTTGGAAAGAAGGGCAAGTTGAGCCCTAGGTATATCGGGCCTATTGAGATTCTTGAGAGGGTTGGATAGGTGTCTTACATACTTGCACTACCACTTAGTCTCTCTGTAGTTCATCCAATATTCTATGTTTCCATGCTTCAGAAGTATCACGACGATCCGTCTTATGTGTTAGACTTCAACTCAGTCCAGTTGGACAAGCATCTATCCTATGTTGAGGAGTCGGTGGCCAGTTTTGACAGGCAGGTTCGGAAGCTGAGGTCAAAGAACATCACTTCAGTGAAGGTTCAGTGACCCCGCGAGGAGGCAACTTGGGAAACCGAGCATGATATGCGTGTCACGACCCAATTTCACCTATAGGTCGTGATGGCGCCCAACACTACAACTAGGCAAGCCAACTAATAAATTAAACATATATTAATTATTTTTAGAATAATTTTTTAAGTAATTTTATTACTTTACTATAAATATAAAAAAATAGAAAATATACCGATTAATTTAAATCCAAGAAAAATAATCAAATCCCAATTCTACCAATGTGTGTGCTAAGACCTGGTGTGACAAGTATATGAGCATCTAGTAGATTATACAAAACTCCAAATACTGTCTCAAATAAAAATAAATAGAATGACAATGCAAGGAGAGGCACCGATAGCTGCGATGATAGGTCCTCCACTAGTGCATGTCTCAGATCCTGCACAAAAAGTGCAGCAAGTATAGTATGAGTACGTAAACAACGTGTACCCAGTAATTATTAAGCCTAATCTCGAAGTGGTAGAGACTAGATGGCCGACTTTGACACTTACTAGGGTCAATAATAATAATTGAAATAAAGAAATGAATATCTAAATCGATATGATTCACAGAGTTAACAATAATTTTATATTTAACCAGCAGAAATAAATAAATTCTTTCAAATGCAATAATTTCCAATCTATTAATTAAATTCACAAGCTGCAATTAAGATATCATGGTATCGTGTAATAATAATATTTATTATTATTAGGCATGATTTTTGCTGAGGTCGTACGACCCGATCCAGAGTGTCGTGTACACTGCCGAGGGACGTACGACGCGATTCATAGATGCATCTATACTGCCGCGGCGTTCGGCCCGCTCCAAAAGAAAGGAAGGCATTTTCTTATGTACCTCCGAAATGAGAATATATTTATTATAAGATTTAATCGAGAGGATGAGTAATTTCTTTCAACAATTAAATACTTTAAACAGAAAATTAAGTATATAAGATTTCCATCTTTACTAAATTTCCCTAACAATTCACAATATATTTCAAATAATTTAATTAAATAAAGAATACAATTTATGCACATAATTCATGCTTTGAGTCCTAATTACCCGGACATTATCATAGATACTAGCTACGTACGAACTCTCGTCACCTCGTACGTACGTAGCCCCCCACAATTAGCAACAATTATTAATTTAATCACCTATGTGGTAAATTCTCCCTCACAAGATTAGACAAGATACTTACCTCAATTTGCTCCAATTTAATCCAATAGAAGGCCTTTCCATCGATTATCTAACTCTGAATGGCTCGAATCTAGCCAAAGTAAATTCGATACAATCACTAAAAATTATAGGAATCAATTCGATAAGAAAATACTACATTTTTCAATTAAAATCCGAAATAAATTAAAAACTCGTCTATGGAGCCCACGTCTCAGAATCCGGCAAAAATTCCGAAATATTAATGCCCATTCAACCACGAGTCTACACATCCCAAAATTACTAAATTCCGATAATAATTCGGCCCTCAAATCCTCAAATCTATCCAAGAAGATTTTCAAACTTTTCCAACTTAATTCACCAATTACATGATACAAACAGTGATGGATTTGGGTAATTTAACCAATATTGAGTTAAGAACACTTACCACGTTGTTTCTCTGAACATATCTCAAATATCGCCTAAATTCGAGCTCCAAATTGTTAAAAGTGTCCGAACTTAACATTCTGCCTAGACCCTCTCTTCTTCGCGAACGCGACCCTTGTCTCGCGTTCACGAAGCACAAAAATGTGCTGTCCAACTTTACTCTTCGCGAACGTGAGGCTCCTCTCGCGAATGCGATGTACTGCCAAACTTGGCCTTCGCGAACGCGATGCCTCCTTCGCGAACGCGAACTTTAATGCCCAATACCCCGCCTGGCCTCGCCCTTCTACGCGAACGTGAAAGCCTTCACACGTTTGCGATGCACATTGCCATCACCCTTCGCGAACACGATCCATTCTTCATGAACGCGAAGAGAAAGTCTCGCCTGCCCCAGTTTTCCCTTCGCGAACGCAAGACCTCTCTCGCGAACACGAAAAAGGAAATGAGAACAGGAAAATCTGGTTTCTCAGATTTAGCTCCGGGCAGTACGAAACACACCCGAGCCCCTCTGGACCCTGTCCAAAGGCACCAACAAGTCTATAATCATAATACAGACCTACGCGTACTCTCGAAATGCGTAAAAAAACAACAAATCCAAGAATCACACCCCGAAACAAAATTGGATCAAACTTTGAACTTCAAGTTTTCCAAATTCTCCGAATGCGCCGAATCATACTTAGACTACTCGGAATGACACCAAATTTTCGTGCAAGTCTTAAATCACATTACGAAACTATCCATGATCTCAAAATTCAATTCGGACCTCCATTACTCCAAAACCTACTCCAAACCAAATTTAAAGAACTTTAAACTTTCAAATAGTTGATTTTCACTATTAAGCGCCTAAACGCTCTGGAGTTATCCAAAACCCGATCCGAACATACGCCCAAGTCCGAAATAATCATGCGAACCCATTGAAACTATCAAATCCCGATTCTGGGGTCATTTTCTGAAAATGTTGACCGAAGTTAAACTTGGCCTTTTAAAGCCAACTTAAGGAACCAAGTGTCCCGATGTCAACCTGAACACCGATGTCAACCTGAACACTTCCAAATCCCGCACTAACCATCCTCGCACGGCATAAATTAATAAAAGCACATACAGTGAGTTTTATTTTTGGGAACGTGGTTCTGAAAGTCAAAATGACCGGTTAGGTTGTTACATTCTCCACCTTTGAAACAAACGTTCGTCCTCGAACGGGTTTAGAATAATACATGGAGTGCTAAATAAGTGTGGATATTTGCTCCGCATGTCCTCCTCGGCCTACCAAGTCGCTTCCTCAATTGGTTGGCCCCTCCAGTGGACTTTTACTGCAGAAATCTTCTTGGACCTCAACTGGCAAACCTGTCTATCAATAATGGCAACTGGCTCCTCTTTATAACCCAAGCTATTATCTAGCTGAACTGTTCTGAAGTCTAACACATGTGATAGGTCAACATGATATTTTCGGAGCATAGATACATGGAAAACCGGATGAACTCCTGATAGACTGGGAGGCAATGCAAGCTTATAAGCAACCTCCCCAACTCGTTTCAACACCTCAAATGGGCCTATAAACCTTGGGCTCAACTTGCCCTTCTTCCCGAATCTCATGATTCCCTTCATCGGCGAAACCTTCAAGAGAACTTTTTCACCCACCATAAATGATAAATCACACGCTTTCTGATCTGCGTAACTCTTCTGTCTGGACTGTGCTGTACAAAGTCTCTCCTGAATCAACTTTACCTTTTTCAAGGAATCTTTCACGAAATCAGTACCATATAACTTAGCCTCACCGGGCTCAAACCATCCGATGAGAGAACGATATCGCCGACCAATTAAAGCTTGAAATGGATCCATCTCGATGTTGGATTGGTAACTGTTGTTATAAGCAAACTCGACCAAAGGTAAGAAACGATCCCACTGACCTATAAAGTAAATCACACATGCCATGAGCATATCCTCAAAAATCTGAACTGTCCGCTCTGACTGCTCGATGGTCTGCGGATGAAAGGATGTTTTAAGCTCTACCCAGGTCCCCAATTCACTCTGTATTACTCTTCATAAATGTGAAGTAAACTGAGGGCCTCTATCTGATATGATGGAAATTGGCACATCGTGCAACTGAACTATCTCCTGAATATAGATTTGGGCGAACCTCTCTGAAGTATACGTAGTCATAATAGGAATAAAGTGTGCCGACTTGGTCAACCTGTCGACAATGACCCAAACTACATCAAACTTCCGCAAGGTACGCGGCAACCCAACTACAAATTCCATAGTGATGTGTTCCCATTTCCACTCTGGTATAGTCATCTACTGAAGTAGGCCACCTGGCCTCTGGTGCTCATATTTAACTTGCTAGCAATTTAGACACCTGGCTACATACTCAACTATGTCCCTTTTCATTCGTCACCACCAATAATGCTACCTCAAGTCACGATACATCTTCGTAGCACCTGGATAAATAGAATATCGAGAACTGTGTGCCTCTTATAGGATCTTTTTCCTCAGTCCATCCACATTAGGAACACACAGACGATCCTGGAGCCGAAGAACACCATCCGCTCCAATAGTAACTTCCTTGGCACCAACCCGTAGTACCATTTCTCGAAGAACCATTAAGTGTGGATCATCGTACTGGCAAGCCTTGATATGGTAAAATAGTGAAGACTGAGCTACAACACATGCAAGAACTCGATTGGTCTCTGGAATGTCCAATCTCACAAGTCGGTTAGCCAAGGATTGAATATCCAAAGCTAATGGCCTCTCCTCTGCTGCAATGAAACCCAAACTACCCATACTCTCCGCCATTCTACTTAAGGCGTCAACTACATTTGCTTTGCCCGGATGATACAGGATAGTGATATCATAATCATTCAGTAACTCCAGCCATATGCGCTATCTCAAATTTAGATCCCTCTGCTTGAACAAATGCTGCAAACTACGATGATCAGTGTAAACTTCACAAGAAACCCCATAAAGATAATGTCTCCAAATCTTAAGAGCGTGAATAATAGTAGCTAGCTCCAAATCATGCAGTGGATAATTCTTCTAGTGGGGCTTCAGCTGACGTGAAGCATATGCAATAACTCTCCCTTCCTGCATCAATGCACAACCCAAGCCAACGCATGAAGCGTCACAATACACTTTATACATTCCCAAACCGGAAGGAAACACTAACACTGGTGATGTAGTCAATGCTATCTTGAGCTTCTGAAAGCTCACCTCACAATCACCGGACCATCGGAACGGAGCACCCTTCTGGGTTAATTTGGTCAAAGGTGCTGCAATAGATGAAAAACCTCCACAAACCGACGATAATAACCTGCTAAACCTAGGAAACTACTGATCTCAGTCGCTGAAGTGGGATGATGCCAATTCTGAACCGCCTCAATATTTTTGGGATCAACCTTAATACCCTCACCCGATACAATATGCCCCAAAAATGCTACAGACTCTAGCCAGAACACATATTTGGAGAACTTAGCATATAGCTTTTGTTCCCACAATGTCTGAAGCACCACTCTCATATGCTGCTCGTGCTCCTCCTTACTGCGTGAGCAAATCAAAATTTCATCAATGAAGACAATGACAAACGAATCAATATATGGCCTGAATACCCTGTTCATCAAATCCATAAACCCCGCCGGGCGTTAGTTAAACCGAAAGACATCATCAGAAACTCTTAATGACCATATCTAGTCCGGAAAGCAGTCTTCGAAACATCCGTATCCCGAATCTTCAACTGATGGTACCCCGATCTCAAGTCTATGTTAGAGAACACCCTAGCACCCTGCAACTAGTCAAATAGATCATCAATACGCGGCAACTGGTACTTGTGCTTAATAGTGACTTTGTTCAATTGGCAATAATCAATACACATTCGCATTGTTCCATCCTTCTTCTTCACAAATAATATCGGAACACCCCAAGGCGATCGGTCTGACAAACCCCTTGGCTAGTAACTCCTCAAGTTGTTCTTTCAATTCTTTCGGAGCCATGCGATATGGTGGGATAGATATAGGCTGGGTATCTGAAGCCAAGTCAATACAGAAATCAATATCACGATCAGATGGCATACCTGGAAGATATGAAGGAAATACATCGGAGAACTCCCGAACTACAGGCACTGAATCAATAGTCGGAGTCTCTGCAGTAGTATCCCGAACATAGGCTAGAAAATCTAAACAACCCTTCTCAACCATGTGTTGAGCCTTAATAAAAGAAATAACCTGATTAAATGAACTAACAGATGAACCCTTCCACTCCAGCCTAGGCAATGCTGGAATTGCCAAGATAACAGTCTTGGCCTGACAATCTAGAATAACATGATATGGAGATAACCAGTCCGTACCCAGGATAATTTCAAAGTCGGTCATCTTAAGCAATATGAGATCTGCTCTAGTTTCATGACCATTTAATGTAATAATACATGACCGGTAGATCTTATTCACAACAACAGAGTCGCCCACCGGAGTGGACACATAAATAAGGGTACTCAAGGACTCACGAGAAATACCTAGGAAATGAGCAAATAAAGATGACACATAGGAATATGTAGATCCTAGATCAAATAATACGGAGGCATCTGAGGCCTCTGCATCTGGTCTAGCTGGAAAAGCTTAAACCCGAGCTGGAGCGCCAACTGACTGGCCTCTACCTGGCTGACCTCCACCTCTAGGACAACCCCTACCCACCTGTCCTCCACCTCTTGGTGGTCGGACTACTGGTGTAGCAACTGGTGCGGTAATCATAGGATCTAACCCTGCTACAATGGTCTACCCTAAGTCTGGAGCAGAATCTCCGTATGCGACTGGGATCCCCGCAATCGTAACAACATTTTGGTGCGATAAGCTGCTGACTAGAAGTCTGGCCCTGGTGACCTGAATACCTACTAGAATAACACTGGATAGCTAGTGGGCGGTAAGAACTCTCTGGTATAGCACTAAAATAAGGTCGCACTGGAGGACCCCTGGGAGGCGGTAGTGCTGGATATGGGGGCATGTTGGACTGCCCTCTCAAGAACTGACCTATGCCCCCAGACAGAGCACCTCTAAACTCTATAGAATGCCTAAATCACTTATCTCTCGTAACCTGCTCTCGGCTCCGCTGATGCACACCCTCAATCCCCCGGGCTATCTCCACGACTAGCTCATAAGAAGTACCCATATCAACCTCTCTGGCCATAGTGTCCTGAATGCAGTATGTAAACCCTCAACAAACCTCCACACTCTCTCCGCCTCAGTAGGGAGTATCATAAGTGCATGGTGAGATAACTCATAAAACCTCGCCTCATAATCGGTCACTAACATCTGACCCTGCTGGAGCTGCTCAAACTGAAACCTCAACTCTTCGCTCTAAGACGGTGGAATATACCTGTCCAGGAAAATACGGGTGAACCTATCCCAAGTTATGAGAGGAGAATCTGCTGGTCTGCCAAGAATATAAGACTTCCATCATCTATGGGCCATGCCCTCTAGCTGAAAAGTAGCAAAGTCAAGCCCATGAGACTCCAATATCCTCATGTTGTACAGTTTATCCCTGCACCGATCAATGAAGTCCTGAGGATCCTCATGTCGCTCACCCCCAAAGATAGGAGGAAGTAATCTAGTCCATCTGTCCAATAGCTTATGCGGATCAGCGGCTGCAGCTTGCCTGGGCTCAGGTGTAGCTGCTGCCACTGACTGGGCTCCAACCACGGGTAGTGCACCTTGGGTCTGATATATAGCAGCTGCCTATCCATGAGCCTGTGCGGTAGGGGTATGTGCTCCCCCACCCGTGTGAGATGTGGCTGGGTCTGCCAGAAATAAACCGGCCTAAGTCATAGTGTCCATGAACCGCAGCATATGATCTATAACATCCTGGAATCCCGGTGTAGATGTGAAATCCACCGGAGTTGGCTCTGCCACAGGCACCTCACCCTGCTCCTCAATAACGGGATCCTCTGCTGGACCCACTGGCGGCATAACTGGAACAGTCCTGGGACGTCCTCGTCCCCTACCACGGGCTAGATTTTCCCCCGGCCTCTGCCTCGGGGGACTAGCTCTTCCCTTGTCTGGAGCCTCATTAGAGTGCGTTCTCACCATCTGTGAGAGAGTAAGAGAAAGATATTTAGTACTACATCAATTGAACGATGGAAGATGAAGAAATGTAGTTTCCTAACACCCTATAGCCTCTCGAAGATAAGTACAGACGTCTCTGTATCGATCCGCAAGAATCTATTAGGCTTGCTCATAACTTGTGAGACCTACGAGAACCTAGTGCTCTGATACCATGTTGTCACGACCCAATTTCACCTATAGGGCGTGATGGTGCCCGACACTACATCTAGGCAAGCCAACTAATAAATAAAACATATATCAATTATTTTCAGAATATTTTATAAGTAATTTTATTACTTTACTAGCAATATAAAAAAATCAAAAAGATACCGATTAATTTAAATCCAAGAAAAATAATCAAATCCCAATTCTACCAATGTGTGTGCTAAGACCTGGTGTGACAAGTGTATGAGCATCTACTAGATTATACAAACTTCAAATATTGTTTGAAATAAAAAATAGACAGAATTAAATTACAAGGAGAGGCACTAGTTGCTGCAGAACGGCTCAGAAAGGCAGCTCACCACTACGCCTATGGAAAACGTGGATGTGCGATGATAGGTCATCCACTAGTGCATATCTCAGATACTGCACAAAAAGTGCATCAAGTGTAGTATGAGTACGTAAACAACATGTACCTAGTAAGTATCAAGCCTAATCTCGAAGTGGTAGAGACGAGATGGCCGACTTTACACTCACTAAGGGTTAATAATAATAATTGAAAAAAAATATGAATATCTAAATCGACATGATTCTCAGAGTTAAGAATAATTTTATATTCACCAGCAGAAATAAATAAATTATTTCAAATGCAACAATTTTCAATCTATTAATTAAAATCACAAGCTGCAATTAAGATATCAAGGTATCGTGTAATAATAATTATTATTATTATTAGGCACGATTTCTGCCGAGTTCGTACGAGATCCAGAGTGTCGTGTACACTGTCGAGGCGTTCGGCCAGCTCCACAAGAAAGGAGGATATTTTCTTATGTACCTCCAGAATGAGAGTATATTTATTATAACATTTAATCGAGAGGATGAGCAATTTCTTTCAACAATTATATAATTTAAACAGAAAATTAAGGATATAAGATTTCCATCTTTACTAACTTTCCCTAACAATTCACAATACATTTCAAATAATTTAATTAAATAAAGAATACGATTTATGCACATAATTCATGTTTTGAGTCCTAACTACCGGGACTTTAGCATAGATGGTAGCTACGTATGGACTCTCGTCACCTCGTACGTACATAGACCCCCCACAATTAGCAACAATTATTAATTTAATGACCTATGAGGTAAATTTCCCCTCACAAGATTAGACAAGAGACTTACCTCAATTTGCTCCAATTTAATCCAATAGAAGGCCTTTCCCTCGATTATCCAACTCGGAATGGCTCGAATCTAGCCAAAATAAATTCGATACAATCACTAAAAATTATAGGAATCAATTCCATAAGAAAATACTACATGTTTCAATAAAAATCCAAAATAAATTCAAAAATCGTCCGTGGGGCCCACGTCTCGGAATTGAGGGAAAGTCATAAAATATTAACGCCCATTAAACCACGAGTCTACCCATATCAAAATTACTAAATTCCGATACTAATTCGGCCCTCAAATCCTCAAATCTATCCAAGAAGATTTTCAAACGTTTCCAACTTAATTAACCAATTACATGATACACACAATGATGGATTCGGGTAATATAACCAATCTTGAGTTAAGAACACTTACCCCGTTGATTTCTCTGAATATCTCTCAAACATTGCCTAAATCCGAGCTCCAAACCGTTAAAATGGAACCCATTTTCTGAACTTAACATTTCCCATTTTTTGAACTTAACATTCTGCCCAGATCCTCTCTTCTTCGTGAACGTGACTCTTCTCTCGCGTTCGCGAAGCACAAAAATGTGTTGTCCAAATTTAATCTTCGCGAACGCGAGGCTCCTCTCACGAATGCGATGCATTTCCAAACTTGGCCTTCGCGAACGTGATGCCTCCTTCGCGAACGCGAAGCTTTAATGCCCAAGACCCCACCTGGCCTCGCCCTTATATATGAACGCGAAAGCCTTCACGGGTTCGCGATACACACTGCTATCACCCTTCGCGAACGCGATCCATTCTTCGTGAATGTGAGACCTCTCTCGTGAACACGAAGAAGGAAACTAGAACTGGAAAACTTGGTTTCTCAGATTTAGCTCCGGGTGATCCGAAACATACCTGAGCCCCTCGGGACCCCTTCTAAAGGCACCAACAAGTCTGTAGTCATAATACGGACCTACTCGAAACATGTAAAACAGCAACAGATCCAAGAATCACACCCCAAAACCAAATTGGATCAACATTTGAACTTCAAGTTTTCCAAATTCTCCGTATGTGCCGAATCATACTTAGACTACTCAGAATGACACCAAATTTTGCGTGCAAGTCTTAAATGACATTACGAAAATATCCCTGATCTCGGAATTCAATTCGGACCTCCAATACTCTAAAACCTACTCCAAATCAAATTTAAAGAACTAAAAACTTTCAAATAGTTAATTTTCAGTATTAAGCACCAAAATGCTCCCGGATTATCCAAAATCTGATCCGAACATACGCCCAAGTCCGAAATCATCATATGAAACTATTAAAACCGTCAAATCCCGATTTCGGAGTCATTTTCTCAAAATTTTGACTGAAGTCAAGCTTGTACTTTTAAAGCCAACTTAAGGAACCAAGTGTCCCGATTGCAACCCGAACACTTTCAAATTCCGAACCATCCATCCCCGCAAGTCATAAATTAATAAAAGCATATACGGGGAGTTTTATTTTTTGGAATGAGATTCTAAAAGTCAAAATAGCCGGTTGGATCATTACAATACGCAAC
Organism: Nicotiana otophora; assembly: GCA_000715115.1. Taxonomy (NCBI): domain Eukaryota; kingdom Viridiplantae; phylum Streptophyta; class Magnoliopsida; order Solanales; family Solanaceae; genus Nicotiana; species Nicotiana otophora. The sequence goes on along the minus strand of AWOL01S0055293.1, from coordinate 10,309 downwards.
CATTATCCTCATGTTTTCACTACTACAGATATGTCTCTATACTCGTCGAGGTCAAACGTTTGTTTTAAGAGGGGGAGGATGTAACGATCCGGTAGGTCATTTTGAGAGTATTAGCCCCAAACTCCTAATTATTGCTCCCTCTATTTCATTTTAGGGTTTAATGATTTGGTGGGAGGATTTGTTTTTGGTTTTGGAGTGTTATGGGACACATAGTCCCTAAAATTGAAGTTTAAGTTGTAGGAATCAACCGTAGTTAGAATTGTATGAAGACAACTCCGGAATGGAGTTTAGATGGTTCCAATAACTCCGTAGGGTGATTTTGATCTTAGGAGCATGTCTAGATGTTGAATTGGAGGTTCGTGGGTCATTTTAGCGCCAATTGGCAAAAGTTGGAAATTTGATATCATCGTCGAATTCCAATTCCGGAAGTTGGACCAGGTCCGTAACGTCAATTATGACTTGTGTGCAAAATTTAAGGTCAACCGGACTTGATTTGATAGGGTTCGATATCGAATGTAGAAGTTTGAAATTTTAAAGTTCATTAGGCTTGAATCGATGTGCAATTCGTATTTTTAGCATTGTTGGATATGGTTTAAGGGATCAACTAAGTCTATATGTTGTTTTATGACTTGTTGGTATTTTTTGTCGAGGTCCCTGGGTCCTCGTGTGGATTCCGGATGGTTAACGGATCAAATTTGGACTTGTGAGAATGGCTGAATGCACTAGCTCTGATGTAATCGCACCCGCACAAGATAAACCGCAGGTGCGAGCCCGCAGAGGCGAGCAAGTGGGCACAGATGTGGGGCTGGGTGAATTGGCCAGTGGTTGCAGATACGACGTGAAGGCCGCAAAAGCGAAGTCTCTTATGCGGAAGAGTGATCGCAGAAGCGTACGAGTGCTTGGGAGGCATGTACGCAGAAGGGGACGAGTATGCGTAGATGCGCACTCACAAAAGCGGAAATGAGCGAGAGTGCTGGGGGGGGGGGGGGGGTGGACAAGGCTTCCGCAGAAGCAGACGAGGGACCGTAGAATTGCATTCACAGATGCGCACATTTGCGTGCAGGTGTGGAATCGGGGAGTTTAAGTGAACTCCGCATATGCGGAGACTTGACCGCAGAAGCAGTGCCGCAGGTGCGGCTAAGTGCACCATAGAAGCGAAACCCCTCGGCAGATTCTATTAATTCAAGGGCTCGCAATTTTTATCATTGTTGGATATCTAAGCTCGGGTTTTGGCGATTCTTGAGCATTTACGATGGATTTCTTGAGGTAAGTCCCTTGTGCTTATTTTTTATCAATAATCTTGTTTCCCCATTGATGTTCCCACCTATATTGTGTGTGATTAAGGTGGAATTTGGGAGTTGGAAGCTAGGGATTCGGAGAGTTAAATTTGGGGATTTAAGTGGTGACTTGATGTTGGATTTTGGTATGGGTGAACTCGTTCTCGAATTGGTGTTGGTATTTTTTGACTTTTATCCGATTCTGAGACGTGGGCCCAAGTCGATGTTTTGGGGTAATTTTTCGATTCTTTGCTAAAGTCATAGATTTATGGTTTAAATTAGTTTTTTGTAGTTTTATTCATGATATGTAATTGCTTTTGGCAAGATTTGGCTCATTCCTAGTTGGAAAGTCGAGGGAAAGGCATTCTAACCGATTGATTGAGCGAGATCTAAGATAAGTGACTTGTCTAATGTTGTGTGGGAGAAATCCCCTTAGAATTTGGTATTGTTGTAACAATTTTTGATATGTGAACGCCATGTACGCGAGGTGACGAGTGTGCACACGGGCTAATTGTGAAAATTTCGGTTCTTGCTGAGTTAACTTCTTTTAAATTCCTTAACTGAATTGCCTTCGCATATGTAATGATCATGTTTATCCTAGTATCACATATCTACATGCCTTAACTCTTACTTGCAATTTCTGCAACATGCTTAGTTGAATTACCTACTCCCTTGATTTGAATTAAATATTTAATCGTAAGATTTTTTGCGGTAAATTCGTTGTTCCTTTGGTTATCTGTTGCATAATTACTTTGGGACTACGAGGTGGTTCCTCGGGAGATCCCCCTGTCTGCATATTTACTTTGGGACTACAAGGCGGTTCCTCGGGAGATCCCCATGTACTGCATATTTACTTTGGGACTACGAGGCATTTATTCGGGAGATTGTTTTGTCTTGCATATCTACTTTGGGACTACAAGGCGTTTACTTGGGAGATTCCCCATGTCTTGCATATTTACTTTGGGACTACGAGGCGGTACCTCAGGAGATCCCTCCTGTCGTGCATATTCATATTTGGGACTACGAGGCGGTACCTCGGGAGCACCCTGTTGTTACCTCTAATTGTTGAGCTGTTATTTTCTGAAGTTTCTCGTTGTTTAAATTTTTAGTTGTTTCAAATATTATTATATCTTTTGCCTTACTTTTCTTTTTAAACCATAGGGACCTGACTTGACCTCGTCACTACTCTACTTAGGTTAGGCTTAGAACTTATTGGGTACCGTTATGGTGTACTCATACTACACGTCTGCACATCGTTTTGTGCAAATTCAAGTTCTTCCTACCAGACCAGATACTAGTGATTTGGATCACATGTGTAGATTTCTAGGTATATCTTTCTAGCATCCACAGACGTTGGAGTCCCCCTCTACCCTTATTATGTTGTTTCCCTTATACTCCTTAGACTCGATGTATAAAGACGCTCAGTATATCCTTTTAGAAGCTTGTGACTTATTTCTACCGGGTTTTGAGAGTTGTAATTAGTGATTTGCAAATTTATTTTTATTTCATGTGTTGAGAATTGGGCTTCAGTCCACTGAGTCTCCATTGTACTAATTATTTTACTTTGTCTTATTACATTCGGGACAGATGTTGTATTATTATTGTACTCCTTAGAAAATGCTCATGCACGTGTGACACCTGGTTTTGGGAGTTCCTACTGGTTGTTCGTTATTGTAGTTCACGTAGTTATTATCATTTTACACTGTAAATTCTATTATATACTATTTAAGTAATGGAGATTATGATTTGGAAAGTAATAAAATGAGCAAATAAATTGATAAATCAACGTTAGCTTGCCTGGCGGTGGTGTTAGGCGCCATCACGATCTATGGTGGAGTTTGGGTCGTGACAGCTTGGTATCAGAGCCTTAGGTTCACTTGCATCTCACGAGTCAAGAGCAAGTCTAGTAGAGTCTTACGGATCGGTACAGAGACGTCTATACTTATCTTCGAGAGGCTACATGGTTGTTAGGAGTACTTCGCTTCTTGATTTCCTCTTCGTGCGGCTTGATTCCATTGAGGCTTGTGCCTTTATTTTCTTCCTACTCAATCTTATGTGACATGAAACGCTTGTGTTCAATTGGACGTCCAGAAATTGTGCAACATGAAAGGAAATTGCTAAGTTAAAATGATTGAAATTCATTGATGAATTCCATTAAAACTCCATACAACAAAAAAGCATAAAAAAGCAGAGAACATCAAATGAAGAAAAATTGGGGAGGGGGGAAATAGAGAAGGGGAGTAGAGAGACGAAGAGAGAAAGAGACAGAGACGGTGAGAGAGAGACGGAGAGAGAGAGTGGGCAAGTATAAAAGGATAAGGAAATAACTGATATTCCTTATTCAATTCCTAATACAAAGGGATGCTCATTTAAAACTTATTTGTATATAATTGGTAACTTGTATATGACCATGTAATTAAATTGAAACTTGAGTAGGGAGGGTAATAAGGTTTCAAATAATATATACAAAGGTAAAAATCTCTTTTCTTTTAGTTTGTATTTGGGAAATTATTACTCATCTAACTTTTTGTGTAGGGAACACATGATAGGTCGATTTTTCTAAGTTCGTGTATTAGGATGGTATAGAGATATGTCGCATTCTTGATTTTTTTCACAAATTTTATTTTTAATTTTTGGTTTCCGCCCGTGTCTTGTATTGGCATCTGAGCCTGACCAAATCTGAAGTCGCACCGAAAAGCGTTTCCTAACAAAGACGATTTCATTCTCCGGACTCGAATCCGAAATATATTATTAAGGATGCAAAAATACTTAACACTCCACCGTAACTCTTGTTGGTCACAATTTACATATTTAATTTATCAAAATATACTCAATTCTGATCATCAAATGTTTAGGAAGTCCTCCCTTTTGAAATGTATATGGAAGAAATTCGAATCTTTAATTTGCCTATACCTACAGACAAGTGTATTTGTTTTAGACCTGAAAAAAACGTTATGTTACAGATTAGTTGTTATTCAATAATTTAATCTCAAACTTTAAATTATTATTGCATGCACATATTTTACTTTTATATGAACACTTTAAAATAGTAACATTTTAGTCCAAAAAGGCTTAGTAGGTAAGAAAATAATGGGTTTTTTTTTGTGAACACTTTAAGACGAATATGTAAAACTAAAAGTGGAATAGTGAAAACAAAGGTAAAATAGTGCATGAGACTTCCCTAATTGTTACACAAATAGCCAATCAAATTTAATGTTTACTTTTTTTAAATCCGTATACATTGATTAAACACAATTGTACGTATATTATACATGAACCATACATATATTATACATCCACATAGTATTTTTAATTTAAGAGATTAAGTGGGCGGCTATTGGGGTTAATTCTTCATTAATGTTGTCGCCGATCAATCCTGTAGATTGTTATGTCTCTTTTTAAGTCGCTCTTTATATTTAACTTATTTATATATTAATTAATCTGGACAGGTTTGCTTGGTTGAATTGAAATATATATATGACATATCTAATTATATTGTATATTTGCAGTAAACCTTGCGAACGAATTAATAAAATAGACAGAATGAAGATTGTGAATAGGTGAATAGGTACAATTGAACACAGGTAAATTTTGGGCATTTGTTAAAACCTGTGAAAAAATTAATAAGATAGATAGAATGAAGATTGTGAATAGGTATAATGAAAATCGTATCAATTTTTGCTGCTCAACAAAACTTGTGAATAATTGAACACAAGCAAATTTTGGCCACTGGTTAAAACTTGTTAAGAAATTAACAAAATATTTATAAACATAGTGCCAAGTCTTTCTAGTCGGTAAAATTTGTAAACAATTGAATCCCACATGCATGTTTTGATAATCTAACAGTACCTAAGAACAACTTAACAAGACAAGAATGAAGATAGTACAAAATCATGCTAGTTTGAAAAAACTTGTGATTAATTGAACAACACATGTAATTTATGCCATTCAAGCAAGACTTGTAAACAGTTTAAAAATTATAGGTAAAATAAAAATAGTATCACGTCTTGCTAGTCCGGCATAACTTATGAACAATTTAATAACACAACTAACTTTTGACGATTCGACAAGACTTGTGAATAATTTAATAAGATATGTACAAAAAATATTATACCTAAATTATGTCAGGGAGATAACTAATGAAAGCATAATCTTCCATTCTTCTAGTACGTAGTGTCGAGATTATTTTCGCCCAAATTCCTTAAATGGAGACAAACTTTAAATAATGGCTTTAATGACCCTATTTTGTGAAAATCTCTGGAAACTTGTGGGGCTTATTATGAAAATTCTGCCGAAGCAATTTGGAGGATTGGGTGCGACGATGAAGCCCAAACATTTTCGCCGTCCCAAAGAAGAATTTTGATGGAAAAATTAAGTGACACATAACGAATACATTTAACACATGTTGTATTCGTTGCGCGTTTGAATATAAATGATAGAAATTAATAGCAATTGAATAGTAATTACGAATGATAACTACGCAATCTATAATTACAGGCTCCAAGCAAAACTATAGCGGTTTATGAAAATTCCTTAACTTTGAAATTAAATCGGTCCATACTCATGGACTTGAGGCCTAATCAAATGGGTATTTATTGTCACGAACTAATTTTACCTGTAGGTCGTGATGACGCCCAACACTACAGCTAGGCAAGCCAACTAATAAATTAAACATACTTTGATAAAATTTAAAACCAAGAATATCCCAAACTTTACCAATGTGTGTGCCAAGACCTGGTGTCACAAGTGCATGAGCATCTAGTAGATGATACAGAATTCCAAATATTGTCTGAAATGAAATAGACAAAATGTAAATATAAAGAGAGACACTGGTAGTTGCAGAACGGCTCAGAAAGGCAGCTCACCACTATGCCTCGGGATGACGTGGATATGGGATGATAGGTCCTCCACTAGTACCTGTCGCAGATCCTGCACAAAAAGTGCAGAAAGTGTAGTATGAGTACGTAAACAACGTGTACTCAGTAAGTATCAAGCCTAATCTCGAAGTGGTAGAGACGAGATGGCCGACTTTGATACTCACTATGAGTCAATGATAATAACTGAAATAAAACTAGGATATTTAAATCAGCATGATTCATAAATTTACAATAATTTATTTAATCAGCGGAAATAATCAAATTCCTTTAATTCAAATAATATCCAATTTATCAATTAAATCTCATTTACAGGAGTAACAATTAATTCCTTAACAAGAAAGAATAATAATTCATTAAATTCCAAGGATTTTTCAATTTATCAATTAGCTTCACAAGTTGAAATAAATTATTAAAGCATCGTGTAATTATTATTATTAAGCACGATTTCTGC